>CAKAJK010000010.1:0-91364 GCA_916610825.1 Haliclystus octoradiatus | reverse complement strand
GTGCAAAATTCTGAACAAGAAAAATGTTCTCAAAAGTTTAAAATGTACAGTTTTGAAATTTCGAATTTTAACAAAGTTTTGTACGTCAAACTAAAACAAGAATTTCTCGAGTTATAATGGCGTAATCGTTTCACAAATAGTATATTTGGAATCAGTGAAAAATTCTGAACAAGAATAATGTTCTCAAAAGTTTAAAATGCACAGTTTTGAAATTTCGAATTTTAACAAAGTTTCGTACGTCAAACTAAAACAACAATTTCTCGAGTTATAATGGCGTAATCGTTTCACAAATAGTATATTTGGAATCAGTGAAAAATTTTGAACAAGAATATTGTAATCAAAACTTATATTTTACAGTTTCAAATTTTCAACTTTAAACAAAAGAAATCTTCAAAGACGAATTACTCGAGTTATAGTTTGAGCAATCATTTCACAAATAGTATATTTGGAATCAGTGCAAAATTCTGAACAAGAAAAATGTTCTCAAAAGTTTAAAATGTACAGTTTTGAAATTTCGAATTTTAACAAAGTTTTGTACGTCAAACTAAAACAAGAATTTCTCGAGTTATAATGGCGTAATCGTTTCACAAATAGTATATTTGGAATCAGTGAAAAATTCTGAACAAGAATAATGTTCTCAAAAGTTTAAAATGCACAGTTTTGAAATTTCGAATTTTAACAAAGTTTTGTACGTCAAACTAAAACAACAATTTCTCGAGTTATAATGGCGTAATCGTTTCACAAATAGTATATTTGGAATCAGTGAAAAATTTTGAACAAGAATATTGTATTCAAAACTTATATTTTACAGTTTCAAATTTTCAACTTTAAACAAAAGAAATCTTCAAAGACGAATTACTCGAGTTATAGTTTGAGCAATCATTTCACAAATAGTATATTTGGAATCAGTGCAAAATTCTGAACAAGAATAATGTTCTCAAAAGTTTAAAATGCACAGTTTTGAAATTTCGAATTTTAACAAAGTTTTGTACGTCAAACTAAAACAACAATTTCTCGAGTTATAATGGCGTAATCGTTTCACAAATAGTATATTTGGAATCAGTGAAAAATTTTGAACAAGAATATTGTATTCAAAACTTCTATTTTTACAGTTTCAAATTTTCAACTTTAAACAAAGGAAATCTTCAAACACGAATTACTCGAGTTATAGTTGAGCAATCATTTCACAAATAGTATATTTGGAATCAGTGCAAAATTCTGAACAAGAAAAATGTTCTCAAAAGTTTAAAATGTACAGTTTTGAAATTTCGAATTTTAACAAAGTTTTGTACGTCAAACTAAAACAACAATTTCTCGAGTTATAATGGCGTAATCGTTTCACAAATAGTATATTTGGAATCAGTGAAAAATTCTGAACAAGAATATTGTATTAAAAACTTCTATTTTACAGTTTCAAATTTTCAACTTTAAACAAAGGAAATCTTCAAACACGAATTACTCGAGTTATAGTTGAGCAATCATTTCACAAATAGTATATTTGGAATCAGTGCAAAATTGTGAACAAGAATAATGTTCTCAAAAGTTTAAAATGTACAGTTTTGAAATTTCGAATTTTAACAAAGTTTTGTACGTCAAACTAAAACAAGAATTTCTCGAGTTATAATGGCGTAATCGTTTCACAAATAGTATATTTGGAATCAGTGAAAAATTTTGAACAAGAATATTGTATTCAAAACTTCTATTTTACAGTTTCAAATTTTCAACTTTAAACAAAGGAAATCTTCAAACACGAATTACTCGAGTTATAGTTGAGCAATCATTTCACAAATAGTATATTTGGAATCAGTGCAAAATTCTGAACAAGAAAAATGTTCTCAAAAGTTTAAAATGTACAGTTTTGAAATTTCGAATTTTAACAAAGTTTTGTACGTCAAACTAAAACAACAATTTCTCGAGTTATAATGGCGTAATCGTTTCACAAATAGTATATTTGGAATCAGTGAAAAATTCTGAACAAGAATATTGTATTAAAAACTTCTATTTTACAGTTTCAAATTTTCAACTTTAAACAAAGGAAATCTTCAAACACGAATTACTCGAGTTATAGTTGAGCAATCATTTCACAAATAGTATATTTGGAATCAGTGCAAAATTGTGAACAAGAATAATGTTCTCAAAAGTTTAAAAATGTACAGTTTTGAAATTTCGAATTTTAACAAAGTTTTGTACGTCAAACTAAAACAAGAATTTCTCGAGTTATAATGGCGTAATCGTTTCACAAATAGTATATTTGGAATCAGTGAAAAATTTTGAACAAGAATATTGTATTCAAAACTTCTATTTTACAGTTTCAAATTTTCAACTTTAAACAAAGGAAATCTTCAAACACGAATTACTCGAGTTATAGTTGAGCAATCATTTCACAAATAGTATATTTGGAATCAGTGCAAAATTCTGAACAAGAAAAATGTTCTCAAAGTTTAAAATGTACAGTTTTGAAATTTCGAATTTTAACAAAGTTTGTACGTCAAACTAAAACAACAATTTCTCGAGTTATAATGGCGTAATCGTTTCACAAATAGTATATTTGGAATCAGTGAAAATTCTGAACAAGAATATTGTATTCCAAAACTTCTATTTTACAGTTTCAAATTTTCAACTTTAAACAAAGGAAATCTTCAAACACGAATTACTCGAGTTATAGTTGAGCAATCATTTCACAAATAGTATATTTGGAATCAGTGCAAAATTGTGAACAAGAATAATGTTCTCAAAAGTTTAAAATGTACAGTTTTGAAATTTCGAATTTTAACAAAGTTTTGTACGTCAAACTAAAACAAGAATTTCTCGAGTTATAATGGCGTAATCGTTTCACAAATAGTATATTTGGAATCAGTGAAAAATTCTGAACAAGAATAATGTTCTCAAAAGTTTAAAATGTACAGTTTTGAAATTTCGAATTTTAACAAAGTTTTGTACGTCAAACTAAAACAAGAATTTCTCGAGTTATAATGGCGTAATCGTTTCACAAATAGTATATTTGGAATCAGTGAAAAATTTTGAACAAGAATATTGTATTCAAAACTTCTATTTTACAGTTTCAAATTTTCAACTTTAAACAAAGGAAATCTTCAAACACGAATTACTCGAGTTATAGTTGAGCAATCATTTCACAAATAGTATATTTGGAATCAGTGCAAAATTCTGAACAAGAAAAATGTTCTCAAAAGTTTAAAATGTACAGTTTTGAAATTTCGAATTTTAACAAAGTTTTGTACGTCAAACTAAAACAACAATTTCTCGAGTTATAATGGCGTAATCGTTTCACAAATAGTATATTTGGAATCAGTGAAAAATTCTGAACAAGAATATTGTATTCAAAACTTCTATTTTACAGTTTCAAATTTTCAACTTTAAACAAAGGAAATCTTCAAACACGAATTACTCGAGTTATAGTTGAGCAATCATTTCACAAATAGTATATTTGGAATCAGTGCAAAATTGTGAACAAGAATAATGTTCTCAAAAGTTTAAAATGTACAGTTTTGAAATTTCGAATTTTAACAAAGTTTTGTACGTCAAACTAAAACAAGAATTTCTCGAGTTATAATGGCGTAATCGTTTCACAAATAGTATATTTGGAATCAGTGAAAAATTCTGAACAAGAATAATGTTCTCAAAAGTTTAAAATGCACAGTTTTGAAATTTCGAATTTTAACAAAGTTTTGTACGTCAAACTAAAACAACAATTTCTCGAGTTATAATGGCGTAATCGTTTCACAAATAGTATATTTGGAATCAGTGAAAAATTTTGAACAAGAATATTGTATTCAAAACTTCTATTTTACAGTTTCAAATTTTCAACTTTAAACAAAGGAAATCTTCAAACACGAATTACTCGAGTTATAGTTGAGCAATCATTTCACAAATAGTATATTTGGAATCAGTGCAAAATTCTGAACAAGAAAAATGTTCTCAAAAGTTTAAAATGTACAGTTTTGAAATTTCGAAATTTCAACAAAGTTTTGTACGTCAAACTAAAACAACAATTTCTCGAGTTATAATGGCGTAATCGTTTCACAAATAGTATATTTGGAATCAGTGAAAAATTTTGAACAAGAATATTGTATTCAAAACTTCTATTTTACAGTTTCAAATTTTCAACTTTAAACAAAGGAAATCTTCAAACACGAATTACTCGAGTTATAGTTGAGCAATCATTTCACAAATAGTATATTTGGAATCAGTGCAAAATTCTGAACAAGAAAAATGTTCTCAAAAGTTTAAAATGTACAGTTTTGAAATTTCGAATTTTAACAAAGTTTTGTACGTCAAACTAAAACAACAATTTCTCGAGTTATAATGGCGTAATCGTTTCACAAATAGTATATTTGGAATCAGTGAAAAATTCTGAACAAGAATATTGTATTCAAAACTTCTATTTTACAGTTTCAAATTTTCAACTTTAAACAAAGGAAATCTTCAAACACGAATTACTCGAGTTATAGTTGAGCAATCATTTCACAAATAGTATATTTGGAATCAGTGCAAAATTCTGAACAAGAAAAATGTTCTCAAAAGTTTAAAATGTACAGTTTTGAAATTTCGAATTTTAACAAAGTTTTGTACGTCAAACTAAAACAAGAATTTCTCGAGTTATAATGGCGTAATCGTTTCACAAATAGTATATTTGGAATCAGTGAAAAATTCTGAACAAGAATAATGTTCTCAAAAGTTTAAAATGCACAGTTTTGAAATTTCGAATTTTAACAAAGTTTTGTACGTCAAACTAAAACAACAATTACTCGAGTTATAGTTGAGCAATCATTTCACAAATAGTATATTTGGAATCAGTGAAAAATTCTGAACAAGAATATTGTATTCAAAACTTCTATTATACAGTTTCAAATTTTCAACTTTAAACAAAGGAAATCTTCAAACACGAATTACTCGAGTTATAGTTGAGCAATCATTTCACAAATAGTATATTTGGAATCAGTGCAAAATTGTGAACAAGAATAATGTTCTCAAAAGTTTAAAATGTACAGTTTTGAAATTTCGAATTTTAACAAAGTTTTGTACGTCAAACTAAAACAAGAATTTCTCGAGTTATAATGGCGTAATCGTTTCACAAATAGTATATTTGGAATCAGTGAAAAATTCTGAACAAGAATATTGTATTCAAAACTTCTATTTTACAGTTTCAAATTTTCAACTTTAAACAAAGGAAATCTTCAAACACGAATTACTCGAGTTATAGTTGAGCAATCATTTCACAAATAGTATATTTGGAATCAGTGCAAAATTGTGAACAAGAATAATGTTCTCAAAAGTTTAAAATGTACAGTTTTGAAATTTCGAATTTTAACAAAGTTTTGTACGTCAAACTAAAACAAGAATTTCTCGAGTTATAATGGCGTAATCGTTTCACAAATAGTATATTTGGAATCAGTGAAAAATTCTGAACAAGAATAATGTTCTCAAAAGTTTAAAATGCACAGTTTTGAAATTTCGAATTTTAACAAAGTTTTGTACGTCAAACTAAAACAACAATTTCTCGAGTTATAATGGCGTAATCGTTTCACAAATAGTATATTTGGAATCAGTGAAAAATTTTGAACAAGAATATTGTATTCAAAACTTCTATTTTACAGTTTCAAATTTTCAACTTTAAACAAAGGAAATCTTCAAACACGAATTACTCGAGTTATAGTTGAGCAATCATTTCACAAATAGTATATTTGGAATCAGTGCAAAATTCTGAACAAGAAAAATGTTCTCAAAAGTTTAAAATGTACAGTTTTGAAATTTCGAATTTTAACAAAGTTTTGTACGTCAAACTAAAACAACAATTTCTCGAGTTATAATGGCGTAATTATTTCACAAATAGTATATTTGGAATCAGTGAAAAATTCTGAACAAGAATATTGTATTCAAAACTTCTATTTTACAGTTTCAAATTTTCAACTTTAAACAAAGGAAATCTTCAAACACGAATTACTCGAGTTATAGTTGAGCAATCATTTCACAAATAGTATATTTGGAATCAGTGCAAAATTGTGAACAAGAATAATGTTCTCAAAAGTTTAAAATGTACAGTTTTGAAATTTCGAATTTTAACAAAGTTTTGTACGTCAAACTAAAACAAGAATTTCTCGAGTTATAATGGCGTAATCGTTTCACAAATAGTATATTTGGAATCAGTGAAAAATTCTGAACAAGAATAATGTTCTCAAAAGTTTAAAATGCACAGTTTTGAAATTTCGAATTTTAACAAAGTTTTGTACGTCAAACTAAAACAACAATTTCTCGAGTTATAATGGCGTAATCGTTTCACAAATAGTATATTTGGAATCAGTGAAAAATTTTGAACAAGAATATTGTATTCAAAACTTCTATTTTACAGTTTCAAATTTTCAACTTTAAACAAAGGAAATCTTCAAACACGAATTACTCGAGTTATAGTTGAGCAATCATTTCACAAATAGTATATTTGGAATCAGTGCAAAATTCTGAACAAGAAAAATGTTCTCAAAAGTTTAAAATGTACAGTTTTGAAATTTCGAATTTTAACAAAGTTTTGTACGTCAAACTAAAACAACAATTTCTCGAGTTATAATGGCGTAATCGTTTCACAAATAGTATATTTGGAATCAGTGAAAAATTCTGAACAAGAATATTGTATTCAAAACTTCTATTTTACAGTTTCAAATTTTCAACTTTAAACAAAGGAAATCTTCAAACACGAATTACTCGAGTTATAGTTGAGCAATCATTTCACAAATAGTATATTTGGAATCAGTGCAAAATTGTGAACAAGAATAATGTTCTCAAAAGTTTAAAATGTACAGTTTTGAAATTTCCAATTTTAACAAAGTTTTGTACGTCAAACTAAAACAAGAATTTCTCGAGTTATAATGGCGTAATCGTTTCACAAATAGTATATTTGGAATCAGTGAAAAATTCTGAACAAGAATAATGTTCTCAAAAGTTTAAAATGCACAGTTTTGAAATTTCGAATTTTAACAAAGTTTTGTACGTCAAACTAAAACAACAATTACTCGAGTTATAGTTGAGCAATCATTTCACAAATAGTATATTTGGAATCAGTGAAAAATTCTGAACAAGAATATTGTATTCAAAACTTCTATTATACAGTTTCAAATTTTCAACTTTAAACAAAGGAAATCTTCAAACACGAATTACTCGAGTTATAGTTGAGCAATCATTTCACAAATAGTATATTTGGAATCAGTGCAAAATTGTGAACAAGAATAATGTTCTCAAAAGTTTAAAATGTACAGTTTTGAAATTTCGAATTTTAACAAAGTTTTGTACGTCAAACTAAAACAAGAATTTCTCGAGTTATAATGGCGTAATCGTTTCACAAATAGTATATTTGGAATCAGTGAAAAATTCTGAACAAGAATAATGTTCTCAAAAGTTTAAAATGCACAGTTTTGAAATTTCGAATTTTAACAAAGTTTTGTACGTCAAACTAAAACAACAATTTCTCGAGTTATAATGGCGTAATCGTTTCACAAATAGTATATTTGGAATCAGTGAAAAATTTTGAACAAGAATATTGTATTCAAAACTTCTATTTTACAGTTTCAAATTTTCAACTTTAAACAAAGGAAATCTTCAAACACGAATTACTCGAGTTATAGTTGAGCAATCATTTCACAAATAGTATATTTGGAATCAGTGCAAAATTCTGAACAAGAAAAATGTTCTCAAAAGTTTAAAATGTACAGTTTTGAAATTTCGAAATTTAACAAAGTTTTGTACGTCAAACTAAAACAACAATTTCTCGAGTTATAATGGCGTAATCGTTTCACAAATAGTATATTTGGAATCAGTGAAAAATTTTGAACAAGAATATTGTATTCAAAACTTCTATTTTACAGTTTCAAATTTTCAACTTTAAACAAAGGAAATCTTCAAACACGAATTACTCGAGTTATAGTTGAGCAATCATTTCACAAATAGTATATTTGGAATCAGTGCAAAATTCTGAACAAGAAAAATGTTCTCAAAAGTTTAAAATGTACAGTTTTGAAATTTCGAATTTTAACAAAGTTTTGTACGTCAAACTAAAACAACAATTTCTCGAGTTATAATGGCGTAATCGTTTCACAAATAGTATATTTGGAATCAGTGAAAAATTCTGAACAAGAATATTGTTTTCAAAACTTCTATTTTACAGTTTCAAATTTTCAACTTTTAACAAAGGAAATCTTCAAACACGAATTACTCGAGTTATAGTTGAGCAATCATTTCACAAATAGTATATTTGGAATCAGTGCAAAATTGT
The DNA here is from genome assembly GCA_916610825.1 of Haliclystus octoradiatus. Taxonomy (NCBI): domain Eukaryota; kingdom Metazoa; phylum Cnidaria; class Staurozoa; order Stauromedusae; family Haliclystidae; genus Haliclystus; species Haliclystus octoradiatus. The sequence continues at coordinate 83,086 of CAKAJK010000010.1, read as the reverse complement.
GAACAAGAATAATGTTCTCAAAAGTTTAAAATGTACAGTTTTGAAATTTCGAATTTTAACAAAGTTTTGTACGTCAAACTAAAACAAGAATTTCTCGAGTTATAATGGCGTAATCGTTTCACAAATAGTATATTTGGAATCAGTGAAAAATTCTGAACAAGAATAATGTTCTCAAAAGTTTAAAATGTACAGTTTTGAAATTTCGAATTTTAACAAAGTTTTGTACGTCAAACTAAAACAAGAATTTCTCGAGTTATAATGGCGTAATCGTTTCACAAATAGTATATTTGGAATCAGTGAAAAATTTTGAACAAGAATATTGTATTCAAAACTTCTATTTTACAGTTTCAAATTTTCAACTTTAAACAAAGGAAATCTTCAAACACGAATTACTCGAGTTATAGTTGAGCAATCATTTCACAAATAGTATATTTGGAATCAGTGCAAAATTGTGAACAAGAATAATGTTCTCAAAAGTTTAAAATGTACAGTTTTGAAATTTCGAATTTTAACAAAGTTTTGTACGTCAAACTAAAACAAGAATTTCTCGAGTTATAATGGCGTAATCGTTTCACAAATAGTATATTTGGAATCAGTGAAAAATTTTGAACAAGAATATTGTATTCAAAACTTCTATTTTACAGTTTCAAATTTTCAACTTTAAACAAAGGAAATCTTCAAACACGAATTACTCGAGTTATAGTTGAGCAATCATTTCACAAATAGTATATTTGGAATCAGTGCAAAATTCTGAACAAGAAAAATGTTCTCAAAAGTTTAAAATGTACAGTTTTGAAATTTCGAATTTTAACAAAGTTTTGTACGTCAAACTAAAACAACAATTTCTCGAGTTATAATGGCGTAATCGTTTCACAAATAGTATATTTGGAATCAGTGAAAAATTCTGAACAAGAATATTGTATTAAAAACTTCTATTTTACAGTTTCAAATTTTCAACTTTAAACAAAGGAAATCTTCAAACACGAATTACTCGAGTTATAGTTGAGCAATCATTTCACAAATAGTATATTTGGAATCAGTGCAAAATTCTGAACAAGAAAAATGTTCTCAAAAGTTTAAAATGTACAGTTTTGAAATTTCGAATTTTAACAAAGTTTTGTACGTCAAACTAAAACAAGAATTTCTCGAGTTATAATGGCGTAATCGTTTCACAAATAGTATATTTGGAATCAGTGAAAAATTCTGAACAAGAATAATGTTCTCAAAAGTTTAAAATGCACAGTTTTGAAATTTCGAATTTTAACAAAGTTTTGTACGTCAAACTAAAACAACAATTTCTCGAGTTATAATGGCGTAATCGTTTCACAAATAGTATATTTGGAATCAGTGAAAAATTTTGAACAAGAATATTGTATTCAAAACTTCTATTTTACAGTTTCAAATTTTCAACTTTAAACAAAGGAAATCTTCAAACACGAATTACTCGAGTTATAGTTGAGCAATCATTTCACAAATAGTATATTTGGAATCAGTGCAAAATTCTGAACAAGAAAAATGTTCTCAAAAGTTTAAAATGTACAGTTTTGAAATTTCGAATTTTAACAAAGTTTTGTACGTCAAACTAAAACAACAATTTCTCGAGTTATAATGGCGTAATCGTTTCACAAATAGTATATTTGGAATCAGTGAAAAATTCTGAACAAGAATATTGTATTCAAAACTTCTATTTTACAGTTTCAAATTTTCAACTTTAAACAAAGGAAATCTTCAAACACGAATTACTCGAGTTATAGTTGAGCAATCATTTCACAAATAGTATATTTGGAATCAGTGCAAAATTCTGAACAAGAAAAATGTTCTCAAAAGTTTAAAATGTACAGTTTTGAAATTTCGAATTTTAACAAAGTTTTGTACGTCAAACTAAAACAAGAATTTCTCGAGTTATAATGGCGTAATCGTTTCACAAATAGTATATTTGGAATCAGTGAAAAATTCTGAACAAGAATAATGTTCTCAAAAGTTTAAAATGCACAGTTTTGAAATTTCGAATTTTAACAAAGTTTTGTACGTCAAACTAAAACAACAATTTCTCGAGTTATAATGGCGTAATCGTTTCACAAATAGTATATTTGGAATCAGTGAAAAATTTTGAACAAGAATATTGTATTCAAAACTTATATTTTACAGTTTCAAATTTTCAACTTTAAACAAAAGAAATCTTCAAAGACGAATTACTCGAGTTATAGTTGAGCAATCATTTCACAAATAGTATATTTGGAATCAGTGCAAAATTCTGAACAAGAATAATGTTCTCAAAAGTTTAAAATGCACAGTTTTGAAATTTCGAATTTTAACAAAGTTTTGTACGTCAAACTAAAACAACAATTTCTCGAGTTATAATGGCGTAATCGTTTCACAAATAGTATATTTGGAATCAGTGAAAAATTTTGAACAAGAATATTGTATTCAAAACTTCTATTTTACAGTTTCAAATTTTCAACTTTAAACAAAGGAAATCTTCAAACACGAATTACTCGAGTTATAGTTGAGCAATCATTTCACAAATAGTATATTTGGAATCAGTGCAAAATTCTGAACAAGAAAAATGTTCTCAAAAGTTTAAAATGTACAGTTTTGAAATTTCGAATTTTAACAAAGTTTTGTACGTCAAACTAAAACAACAATTTCTCGAGTTATAATGGCGTAATCGTTTCACAAATAGTATATTTGGAATCAGTGAAAAATTCTGAACAAGAATATTGTATTAAAAACTTCTATTTTACAGTTTCAAATTTTCAACTTTAAACAAAGGAAATCTTCAAACACGAATTACTCGAGTTATAGTTGAGCAATCATTTCACAAATAGTATATTTGGAATCAGTGCAAAATTGTGAACAAGAATAATGTTCTCAAAAGTTTAAAATGTACAGTTTTGAAATTTCGAATTTTAACAAAGTTTTGTACGTCAAACTAAAACAAGAATTTCTCGAGTTATAATGGCGTAATCGTTTCACAAATAGTATATTTGGAATCAGTGAAAAATTTTGAACAAGAATATTGTATTCAAAACTTCTATTTTACAGTTTCAAATTTTCAACTTTAAACAAAGGAAATCTTCAAACACGAATTACTCGAGTTATAGTTGAGCAATCATTTCACAAATAGTATATTTGGAATCAGTGCAAAATTCTGAACAAGAAAAATGTTCTCAAAAGTTTAAAATGTACAGTTTTGAAATTTCGAATTTTAACAAAGTTTTGTACGTCAAACTAAAACAACAATTTCTCGAGTTATAATGGCGTAATCGTTTCACAAATAGTATATTTGGAATCAGTGAAAAATTCTGAACAAGAATATTGTATTAAAAACTTCTATTTTACAGTTTCAAATTTTCAACTTTAAACAAAGGAAATCTTCAAACACGAATTACTCGAGTTATAGTTGAGCAATCATTTCACAAATAGTATATTTGGAATCAGTGCAAAATTGTGAACAAGAATAATGTTCTCAAAAGTTTAAAATGTACAGTTTTGAAATTTCGAATTTTAACAAAGTTTTGTACGTCAAACTAAAACAAGAATTTCTCGAGTTATAATGGTGTAATCGTTTCACAAATAGTATATTTGGAATCAGTGAAAAATTTTGAACAAGAATATTGTATTCAAAACTTCTATTTTACAGTTTCAAATTTTCAACTTTAAACAAAGGAAATCTTCAAACACGAATTACTCGAGTTATAGTTGAGCAATCATTTCACAAATAGTATATTTGGAATCAGTGCAAAATTCTGAACAAGAAAAATGTTCTCAAAAGTTTAAAATGTACAGTTTTGAAATTTCGAATTTTAACAAAGTTTTGTACGTCAAACTAAAACAACAATTTCTCGAGTTATAATGGCGTAATCGTTTCACAAATAGTATATTTGGAATCAGTGAAAAATTCTGAACAAGAATATTGTATTCAAAACTTCTATTTTACAGTTTCAAATTTTCAACTTTAAACAAAGGAAATCTTCAAACACGAATTACTCGAGTTATAGTTGAGCAATCATTTCACAAATAGTATATTTGGAATCAGTGCAAAATTGTGAACAAGAATAATGTTCTCAAAAGTTTAAAATGTACAGTTTTGAAATTTCGAATTTTAACAAAGTTTTGTACGTCAAACTAAAACAAGAATTTCTCGAGTTATAATGGCGTAATCGTTTCACAAATAGTATATTTGGAATCAGTGAAAAATTCTGAACAAGAATAATGTTCTCAAAAGTTTAAAATGTACAGTTTTGAAATTTCGAATTTTAACAAAGTTTTGTACGTCAAACTAAAACAAGAATTTCTCGAGTTATAATGGCGTAATCGTTTCACAAATAGTATATTTGGAATCAGTGAAAAATTTTGAACAAGAATATTGTATTCAAAACTTCTATTTTACAGTTTCAAATTTTCAACTTTAAACAAAGGAAATCTTCAAACACGAATTACTCGAGTTATAGTTGAGCAATCATTTCACAAATAGTATATTTGGAATCAGTGCAAAATTCTGAACAAGAAAAATGTTCTCAAAAGTTTAAAATGTACAGTTTTGAAATTTCGAATTTTAACAAAGTTTTGTACGTCAAACTAAAACAACAATTTCTCGAGTTATAATGGCGTAATCGTTTCACAAATAGTATATTTGGAATCAGTGAAAAATTCTGAACAAGAATATTGTATTCAAAACTTCTATTTTACAGTTTCAAATTTTCAACTTTAAACAAAGGAAATCTTCAAACACGAATTACTCGAGTTATAGTTGAGCAATCATTTCACAAATAGTATATTTGGAATCAGTGCAAAATTGTGAACAAGAATAATGTTCTCAAAAGTTTAAAATGTACAGTTTTGAAATTTCGAATTTTAACAAAGTTTTGTACGTCAAACTAAAACAAGAATTTCTCGAGTTATAATGGCGTAATCGTTTCACAAATAGTATATTTGGAATCAGTGAAAAATTCTGAACAAGAATAATGTTCTCAAAAGTTTAAAATGTACAGTTTTGAAATTTCGAATTTTAACAAAGTTTTGTACGTCAAACTAAAACAAGAATTTCTCGAGTTATAATGGCGTAATCGTTTCACAAATAGTATATTTGGAATCAGTGAAAAATTTTGAACAAGAATATTGTATTCAAAACTTCTATTTTACAGTTTCAAATTTTCAACTTTAAACAAAGGAAATCTTCAAACACGAATTACTCGAGTTATAGTTGAGCAATCATTTCACAAATAGTATATTTGGAATCAGTGCAAAATTCTGAACAAGAAAAATGTTCTCAAAAGTTTAAAATGTACAGTTTTGAAATTTCGAATTTTAACAAAGTTTTGTACGTCAAACTAAAACAACAATTTCTCGAGTTATAATGGCGTAATCGTTTCACAAATAGTATATTTGGAATCAGTGAAAAATTCTGAACAAGAATATTGTATTCAAAACTTCTATTTTACAGTTTCAAATTTTCAACTTTAAACAAAGGAAATCTTCAAACACGAATTACTCGAGTTATAGTTGAGCAATCATTTCACAAATAGTATATTTGGAATCAGTGCAAAATTGTGAACAAGAATAATGTTCTCAAAAGTTTAAAATGTACAGTTTTGAAATTTCGAATTTTAACAAAGTTTTGTACGTCAAACTAAAACAAGAATTTCTCGAGTTATAATGGCGTAATCGTTTCACAAATAGTATATTTGGAATCAGTGAAAAATTCTGAACAAGAATAATGTTCTCAAAAGTTTAAAATGCACAGTTTTGAAATTTCGAATTTTAACAAAGTTTTGTACGTCAAACTAAAACAACAATTTCTCGAGTTATAATGGCGTAATCGTTTCACAAATAGTATATTTGGAATCAGTGAAAAATTTTGAACAAGAATATTGTATTCAAAACTTCTATTTTACAGTTTCAAATTTTCAACTTTAAACAAAGGAAATCTTCAAACACGAATTACTCGAGTTATAGTTGAGCAATCATTTCACAAATAGTATATTTGGAATCAGTGCAAAATTCTGAACAAGAAAAATGTTCTCAAAAGTTTAAAATGTACAGTTTTGAAATTTCGAAATTTAACAAAGTTTTGTACGTCAAACTAAAACAACAATTTCTCGAGTTATAATGGCGTAATCGTTTCACAAATAGTATATTTGGAATCAGTGAAAAATTTTGAACAAGAATATTGTATTCAAAACTTCTATTTTACAGTTTCAAATTTTCAACTTTAAACAAAGGAAATCTTCAAACACGAATTACTCGAGTTATAGTTGAGCAATCATTTCACAAATAGTATATTTGGAATCAGTGCAAAATTCTGAACAAGAAAAATGTTCTCAAAAGTTTAAAATGTACAGTTTTGAAATTTCGAATTTTAACAAAGTTTTGTACGTCAAACTAAAACAACAATTTCTCGAGTTATAATGGCGTAATCGTTTCACAAATAGTATATTTGGAATCAGTGAAAAATTCTGAACAAGAATATTGTATTCAAAACTTCTATTTTACAGTTTCAAATTTTCAACTTTAAACAAAGGAAATCTTCAAACACGAATTACTCGAGTTATAGTTGAGCAATCATTTCACAAATAGTATATTTGGAATCAGTGCAAAATTCTGAACAAGAAAAATGTTCTCAAAAGTTTAAAATGTACAGTTTTGAAATTTCGAATTTTAACAAAGTTTTGTACGTCAAACTAAAACAAGAATTTCTCGAGTTATAATGGCGTAATCGTTTCACAAATAGTATATTTGGAATCAGTGAAAAATTCTGAACAAGAATAATGTTCTCAAAAGTTTAAAATGCACAGTTTTGAAATTTCGAATTTTAACAAAGTTTTGTACGTCAAACTAAAACAACAATTACTCGAGTTATAGTTGAGCAATCATTTCACAAATAGTATATTTGGAATCAGTGAAAAATTCTGAACAAGAATATTGTATTCAAAACTTCTATTATACAGTTTCAAATTTTCAACTTTAAACAAAGGAAATCTTCAAACACGAATTACTCGAGTTATAGTTGAGCAATCATTTCACAAATAGTATATTTGGAATCAGTGCAAAATTGTGAACAAGAATAATGTTCTCAAAAGTTTAAAATGTACAGTTTTGAAATTTCGAATTTTAACAAAGTTTTGTACGTCAAACTAAAACAAGAATTTCTCGAGTTATAATGGCGTAATCGTTTCACAAATAGTATATTTGGAATCAGTGAAAAATTCTGAACAAGAATATTGTATTCAAAACTTCTATTTTACAGTTTCAAATTTTCAACTTTAAACAAAGGAAATCTTCAAACACGAATTACTCGAGTTATAGTTGAGCAATCATTTCACAAATAGTATATTTGGAATCAGTGCAAAATTGTGAACAAGAATAATGTTCTCAAAAGTTTAAAATGTACAGTTTTGAAATTTCGAATTTTAACAAAGTTTTGTACGTCAAACTAAAACAAGAATTTCTCGAGTTATAATGGCGTAATCGTTTCACAAATAGTATATTTGGAATCAGTGAAAAATTCTGAACAAGAATAATGTTCTCAAAAGTTTAAAATGCACAGTTTTGAAATTTCGAATTTTAACAAAGTTTTGTACGTCAAACTAAAACAACAATTTCTCGAGTTATAATGGCGTAATCGTTTCACAAATAGTATATTTGGAATCAGTGAAAAATTTTGAACAAGAATATTGTATTCAAAACTTCTATTTTACAGTTTCAAATTTTCAACTTTAAACAAAGGAAATCTTCAAACACGAATTACTCGAGTTATAGTTGAGCAATCATTTCACAAATAGTATATTTGGAATCAGTGCAAAATTCTGAACAAGAAAAATGTTCTCAAAAGTTTAAAATGTACAGTTTTGAAATTTCGAATTTTAACAAAGTTTTGTACGTCAAACTAAAACAACAATTTCTCGAGTTATAATGGCGTAATCGTTTCACAAATAGTATATTTGGAATCAGTGAAAAATTCTGAACAAGAATATTGTATTCAAAACTTCTATTTTACAGTTTCAAATTTTCAACTTTAAACAAAGGAAATCTTCAAACACGAATTACTCGAGTTATAGTTGAGCAATCATTTCACAAATAGTATATTTGGAATCAGTGCAAAATTGTGAACAAGAATAATGTTCTCAAAAGTTTAAAATGTACAGTTTTGAAATTTCGAATTTTAACAAAGTTTTGTACGTCAAACTAAAACAAGAATTTCTCGAGTTATAATGGCGTAATCGTTTCACAAATAGTATATTTGGAATCAGTGAAAAATTCTGAACAAGAATAATGTTCTCAAAAGTTTAAAATGCACAGTTTTGAAATTTCGAATTTTAACAAAGTTTTGTACGTCAAACTAAAACAACAATTTCTCGAGTTATAATGGCGTAATCGTTTCACAAATAGTATATTTGGAATCAGTGAAAAATTTTGAACAAGAATATTGTATTCAAAACTTCTATTTTACAGTTTCAAATTTTCAACTTTAAACAAAGGAAATCTTCAAACACGAATTACTCGAGTTATAGTTGAGCAATCATTTCACAAATAGTATATTTGGAATCAGTGCAAAATTCTGAACAAGAAAAATGTTCTCAAAAGTTTAAAATGTACAGTTTTGAAATTTCGAATTTTAACAAAGTTTTGTACGTCAAACTAAAACAACAATTTCTCGAGTTATAATGGCGTAATCGTTTCACAAATAGTATATTTGGAATCAGTGAAAAATTCTGAACAAGAATATTGTATTCAAAACTTCTATTTTACAGTTTCAAATTTTCAACTTTAAACAAAGGAAATCTTCAAACACGAATTACTCGAGTTATAGTTGAGCAATCATTTCACAAATAGTATATTTGGAATCAGTGCAAAATTGTGAACAAGAATAATGTTCTCAAAAGTTTAAAATGTACAGTTTTGAAATTTCCAATTTTAACAAAGTTTTGTACGTCAAACTAAAACAAGAATTTCTCGAGTTATAATGGCGTAATCGTTTCACAAATAGTATATTTGGAATCAGTGAAAAATTCTGAACAAGAATAATGTTCTCAAAAGTTTAAAATGCACAGTTTTGAAATTTCGAATTTTAACAAAGTTTTGTACGTCAAACTAAAACAACAATTTCTCGAGTTATAATGGCGTAATCGTTTCACAAATAGTATATTTGGAATCAGTGAAAAATTTTGAACAAGAATATTGTATTCAAAACTTCTATTTTACAGTTTCAAATTTTCAACTTTAAACAAAGGAAATCTTCAAACACGAATTACTCGAGTTATAGTTGAGCAATCATTTCACAAATAGTATATTTGGAATCAGTGCAAAATTCTGAACAAGAAAAATGTTCTCAAAAGTTTAAAATGTACAGTTTTGAAATTTCGAATTTTAACAAAGTTTTGTACGTCAAACTAAAACAACAATTTCTCGAGTTATAATGGCGTAATCGTTTCACAAATAGTATATTTGGAATCAGTGAAAAATTCTGAACAAGAATAATGTTCTCAAAAGTTTAAAATGCACAGTTTTGAAATTTCGAATTTTAACAAAGTTTTGTACGTCAAACTAAAACAACAATTTCTCGAGTTATAATGGCGTAATCGTTTCACAAATAGTATATTTGGAATCAGTGAAAAATTTTGAACAAGAATATTGTATTCAAAACTTCTATTTTACAGTTTCAAATTTTCAACTTTAAACAAAGGAAATCTTCAAACACGAATTACTCGAGTTATAGTTGAGCAATCATTTCACAAATAGTATATTTGGAATCAGTGCAAAATTCTGAAGAAGAAAAATGTTCTCAAAAGTTTAAAATGTACAGTTTTGAAATTTCGAATTTTAACAAAGTTTTGTACGTCAAACTAAAACAACAATTTCTCGAGTTATAATGGCGTAATCGTTTCACAAATAGTATATTTGGAATCAGTGAAAAATTTTGAACAAGAATATTGTATTCAAAACTTCTATTTTACAGTTTCAAATTTTCAACTTTAAACAAAGGAAATCTTCAAACACGAATTACTCGAGTTATAGTTGAGCAATCATTTCACAAATAGTATATTTGGAATCAGTGCAAAATTCTGAACAAGAAAAATGTTCTCAAAAGTTTAAAATGTACAGTTTTGAAATTTCGAATTTTAACAAAGTTTTGTACGTCAAACTAAAACAACAATTTCTCGAGTTATAATGGCGTAATCGTTTCACAAATAGTATATTTGGAATCAGTGAAAAATTCTGAACAAGAATATTGTATTCAAAACTTCTATTTTACAGTTTCAAATTTTCAACTTTAAACAAAGGAAATCTTCAAACACGAATTACTCGAGTTATAGTTGAGCAATCATTTCACAAATAGTATATTTGGAATCAGTGCAAAATTGTGAACAAGAATAATGTTCTCAAAAGTTTAAAATGTACAGTTTTGAAATTTCCAATTTTAACAAAGTTTTGTACGTCAAACTAAAACAAGAATTTCTCGAGTTATAATGGCGTAATCGTTTCACAAATAGTATATTTGGAATCAGTGAAAAATTCTGAACAAGAATAATGTTCTCAAAAGTTTAAAATGCACAGTTTTGAAATTTCGAATTTTAACAAAGTTTTGTACGTCAAACTAAAACAACAATTTCTCGAGTTATAATGGCGTAATCGTTTCACAAATAGTATATTTGGAATCAGTGAAAAATTTTGAACAAGAATATTGTATTCAAAACTTCTATTTTACAGTTTCAAATTTTCAACTTTAAACAAAGGAAATCTTCAAACACGAATTACTCGAGTTATAGTTGAGCAATCATTTCACAAATAGTATATTTGGAATCAGTGCAAAATTCTGAACAAGAAAAATGTTCTCAAAAGTTTAAAATGTACAGTTTTGAAATTTCGAATTTTAACAAAGTTTTGTACGTCAAACTAAAACAACAATTTCTCGAGTTATAATGGCGTAATCGTTTCACAAATAGTATATTTGGAATCAGTGAAAAATTCTGAACAAGAATAATGTTCTCAAAAGTTTAAAATGCACAGTTTTGAAATTTCGAATTTTAACAAAGTTTTGTACGTCAAACTAAAACAACAATTTCTCGAGTTATAATGGCGTAATCGTTTCACAAATAGTATATTTGGAATCAGTGAAAAATTTTGAACAAGAATATTGTATTCAAAACTTCTATTTTACAGTTTCAAATTTTCAACTTTAAACAAAGGAAATCTTCAAACACGAATTACTCGAGTTATAGTTGAGCAATCATTTCACAAATAGTATATTTGGAATCAGTGCAAAATTCTGAAGAAGAAAAATGTTCTCAAAAGTTTAAAATGTACAGTTTTGAAATTTCGAATTTTAACAAAGTTTTGTACGTCAAACTAAAACAACAATTTCTCGAGTTATAATGGCGTAATCGTTTCACAAATAGTATATTTGGAATCAGTGAAAAATTCTAAACAAGAATATTGTATTCAAAACTTCTATTTTACAGTTTCAAATTTTCAACTTTAAACAAAGGAAATCTTCAAACACGAATTACTCGAGTTATAGTTGAGCAATCATTTCACAAATAGTATATTTGGAATCAGTGCAAAATTGTGAACAAGAATAATGTTCTCAAAAGTTTAAAATGTACAGTTTTGAAATTTCGAATTTTAACAAAGTTTTGTACGTCAAACTAAAACAAGAATTTCTCGAGTTATAATGGCGTAATCGTTTCACAAATAGTATATTTGGAATCAGTGAAAAATTCTGAACAAGAATAATGTTCTCAAAAGTTTAAAATGCACAGTTTTGAAATTTCGAATTTTAACAAAGTTTTGTACGTCAAACTAAAACAACAATTTCTCGAGTTATAATGGCGTAATCGTTTCACAAATAGTATATTTGGAATCAGTGAAAAATTCTGAACAAGAATAATGTTCTCAAAAGTTTAAAATGCACAGTTTTGAAATTTCGAATTTTAACAAAGTTTTGTACGTCAAACTAAAACAACAATTTCTCGAGTTATAATGGCGTAATCGTTTCACAAATAGTATATTTGGAATCAGTGAAAAATTTTGAACAAGAATATTGTATTCAAAACTTCTATTTTACAGTTTCAAATTTTCAACTTTAAACAAAGGAAATCTTCAAACACGAATTACTCGAGTTATAGTTGAGCAATCATTTCACAAATAGTATATTTGGAATCAGTGCAAAATTGTGAACAAGAATAATGTTCTCAAAAGTTTAAAATGTACAGTTTTGAAATTTCCAATTTTAACAAAGTTTTGTACGTCAAACTAAAACAAGAATTTCTCGAGTTATAATGGCGTAATCGTTTCACAAATAGTATATTTGGAATCAGTGAAAAATTCTGAACAAGAATAATGTTCTCAAAAGTTTAAAATGCACAGTTTTGAAATTTCGAATTTTAACAAAGTTTTGTACGTCAAACTAAAACAACAATTACTCGAGTTATAGTTGAGCAATCATTTCACAAATAGTATATTTGGAATCAGTGAAAAATTCTGAACAAGAATATTGTATTCAAAACTTATATTTTACAGTTTCAAATTTTCAACTTTAAACAAAAGAAATCTTCAAACACGAATTACTCGAGTTATAGTTGAGCAATCATTTCACAAATAGTATATTTGGAATCAGTGCAAAATTCTGAACAAGAAAAATGTTCTCAAAAGTTTAAAATGTACAGTTTTGAAATTTCGAATTTTAACAAAGTTTTGTACGTCAAACTAAAACAAGAATTTCTCGAGTTATAATGGCGTAATCGTTTCACAAATAGTATATTTGGAATCAGTGAAAAATTCTGAACAAGAATAATGTTCTCAAAAGTTTAAAATGCACAGTTTTGAAATTTCGAATTTTAACAAAGTTTTGTACGTCAAACTAAAACAACAATTTCTCGAGTTATAATGGCGTAATCGTTTCACAAATAGTATATTTGGAATCAGTGAAAAATTTTGAACAAGAATATTGTATTCAAAACTTATATTTTACAGTTTCAAATTTTCAACTTTAAACAAAAGAAATCTTCAAACACGAATTACTCGAGTTATAGTTGAGCAATCATTTCACAAATAGTATATTTGGAATCAGTGCAAAATTCTAAACAAGAATAATGTTCTCAAAAGTTTACAATGCACAGTTTTGAAATTTCGAATTTTAACAAAGTTTTGTACGTCAAACTAAAACAACAATTTCTCGAGTTATAATGGCGTAATCGTTTCACAAATAGTATATTTGGAATCAGTGAAAAATTCTAAACAAGAATATTGTATTCAAAACTTATATTTTACAGTTTCAAATTTTCAACTTTAAACAAAAGAAATCTTCAAACACGAATTACTCGAGTTATAGTTGAGCAATCATTTCACAAATAGTATATTTGGAATCAGTGCAAAATTCTGAACAAGAATAATGTTCTCAAAAGTTTAAAATGCACAGTTTTGAAATTTCGAATTTTAACAAAGTTTTGTACGTCAAACTAAAACAACAATTTCTCGAGTTATAATGGCGTAATCGTTTCACAAATAGTATATTTGGAATCAGTGAAAAATTTTGAACAAGAATATTGTATTCAAAACTTCTATTTTACAGTTTCAAATTTTCAACTTTAAACAAAGGAAATCTTCAAACACGAATTACTCGAGTTATAGTTGAGCAATCATTTCACAAATAGTATATTTGGAATCAGTGCAAAATTCTGAACAAGAAAAATGTTCTCAAAAGTTTAAAATGTACAGTTTTGAAATTTCGAATTTTAACAAAGTTTTGTACGTCAAACTAAAACAACAATTTCTCGAGTTATAATGGCGTAATCGTTTCACAAATAGTATATTTGGAATCAGTGAAAAATTCTGAACAAGAATATTGTATTGAAAACTTCTATTTTACAGTTTCAAATTTTCAACTTTAAACAAAGGAAATCTTCAAACACGAATTACTCGAGTTATAGTTGAGCAATCATTTCACAAATAGTATATTTGGAATCAGTGCAAAATTGTGAACAAGAATAATGTTCTCAAAAGTTTAAAATGTACAGTTTTGAAATTTCGAATTTTAACAAAGTTTTGTACGTCAAACTAAAACAAGAATTTCTCGAGTTATAATGGCGTAATCGTTTCACAAATAGTATATTTGGAATCAGTGAAAAATTTTGAACAAGAATATTGTATTCAAAACTTCTATTTTACAGTTTCAAATTTTCAACTTTAAACAAAGGAAATCTTCAAACACGAATTACTCGAGTTATAGTTGAGCAATCATTTCACAAATAGTATATTTGGAATCAGTGCAAAATTCTGAACAAGAAAAATGTTCTCAAAAGTTTAAAATGTACAGTTTTGAAATTTCGAATTTTAACAAAGTTTTGTACGTCAAACTAAAACAACAATTTCTCGAGTTATAATGGCGTAATCGTTTCACAAATAGTATATTTGGAATCAGTGAAAAATTCTGAACAAGAATATTGTATTAAAAACTTCTATTTTACAGTTTCAAATTTTCAACTTTAAACAAAGGAAATCTTCAAACACGAATTACTCGAGTTATAGTTGAGCAATCATTTCACAAATAGTATATTTGGAATCAGTGCAAAATTGTGAACAAGAATAATGTTCTCAAAAGTTTAAAATGTACAGTTTTGAAATTTCGAATTTTAACAAAGTTTTGTACGTCAAACTAAAACAAGAATTTCTCGAGTTATAATGGCGTAATCGTTTCACAAATAGTATATTTGGAATCAGTGAAAAATTTTGAACAAGAATATTGTATTCAAAACTTCTATTTTACAGTTTCAAATTTTCAACTTTAAACAAAGGAAATCTTCAAACACGAATTACTCGAGTTATAGTTGAGCAATCATTTCACAAATAGTATATTTGGAATCAGTGCAAAATTCTGAACAAGAAAAATGTTCTCAAAAGTTTAAAATGTACAGTTTTGAAATTTCGAATTTTAACAAAGTTTTGTACGTCAAACTAAAACAAGAATTTCTCGAGTTATAATGGCGTAATCGTTTCACAAATAGTATATTTGGAATCAGTGAAAAATTCTGAACAAGAATATTGTATTCAAAACTTCTATTTTACAGTTTCAAATTTTCAACTTTAAACAAAGGAAATCTTCAAACACGAATTACTCGAGTTATAGTTGAGCAATCATTTCACAAATAGTATATTTGGAATCAGTGCAAAATTGTGAACAAGAATAATGTTCTCAAAAGTTTAAAATGTACAGTTTTGAAATTTCGAATTTTAACAAAGTTTTGTACGTCAAACTAAAACAAGAATTTCTCGAGTTATAATGGCGTAATCGTTTCACAAATAGTATATTTGGAATCAGTGAAAAATTCTGAACAAGAATAATGTTCTCAAAAGTTTAAAATGTACAGTTTTGAAATTTCGAATTTTAACAAAGTTTTGTACGTCAAACTAAAACAAGAATTTCTCGAGTTATAATGGCGTAATCGTTTCACAAATAGTATATTTGGAATCAGTGAAAAATTTTGAACAAGAATATTGTATTCAAAACTTCTATTTTACAGTTTCAAATTTTCAACTTTAAACAAAGGAAATCTTCAAACACGAATTACTCGAGTTATAGTTGAGCAATCATTTCACAAATAGTATATTTGGAATCAGTGCAAAATTCTGAACAAGAAAAATGTTCTCAAAAGTTTAAAATGTACAGTTTTGAAATTTCGAATTTTAACAAAGTTTTGTACGTCAAACTAAAACAACAATTTCTCGAGTTATAATGGCGTAATCGTTTCACAAATAGTATATTTGGAATCAGTGAAAAATTCTGAACAAGAATATTGTATTCAAAACTTCTATTTTACAGTTTCAAATTTTCAACTTTAAACAAAGGAAATCTTCAAACACGAATTACTCGAGTTATAGTTGAGCAATCATTTCACAAATAGTATATTTGGAATCAGTGCAAAATTGTGAACAAGAATAATGTTCTCAAAAGTTTAAAATGTACAGTTTTGAAATTTCGAATTTTAACAAAGTTTTGTACGTCAAACTAAAACAAGAATTTCTCGAGTTATAATGGCGTAATCGTTTCACAAATAGTATATTTGGAATCAGTGAAAAATTCTGAACAAGAATAATGTTCTCAAAAGTTTAAAATGCACAGTTTTGAAATTTCGAATTTTAACAAAGTTTTGTACGTCAAACTAAAACAACAATTTCTCGAGTTATAATGGCGTAATCGTTTCACAAATAGTATATTTGGAATCAGTGAAAAATTTTGAACAAGAATATTGTATTCAAAACTTCTATTTTACAGTTTCAAATTTTCAACTTTAAACAAAGGAAATCTTCAAACACGAATTACTCGAGTTATAGTTGAGCAATCATTTCACAAATAGTATATTTGGAATCAGTGCAAAATTCTGAACAAGAAAAATGTTCTCAAAAGTTTAAAATGTACAGTTTTGAAATTTCGAAATTTAACAAAGTTTTGTACGTCAAACTAAAACAACAATTTCTCGAGTTATAATGGCGTAATCGTTTCACAAATAGTATATTTGGAATCAGTGAAAAATTTTGAACAAGAATATTGTATTCAAAACTTCTATTTTACAGTTTCAAATTTTCAACTTTAAACAAAGGAAATCTTCAAACACGAATTACTCGAGTTATAGTTGAGCAATCATTTCACAAATAGTATATTTGGAATCAGTGCAAAATTCTGAACAAGAAAAATGTTCTCAAAAGTTTAAAATGTACAGTTTTGAAATTTCGAATTTTAACAAAGTTTTGTACGTCAAACTAAAACAAGAATTTCTCGAGTTATAATGGTGTAATCGTTTCACAAATAGTATATTTGGAATCAGTGAAAAATTTTGAACAAGAATATTGTATTCAAAACTTCTATTTTACAGTTTCAAATTTTCAACTTTAAACAAAGGAAATCTTCAAACACGAATTACTCGAGTTATAGTTGAGCAATCATTTCACAAATAGTATATTTGGAATCAGTGCAAAATTCTGAACAAGAAAAATGTTCTCAAAAGTTTAAAATGTACAGTTTTGAAATTTCGAATTTTAACAAAGTTTTGTACGTCAAACTAAAACAAGAATTTCTCGAGTTATAATGGCGTAATCGTTTCACAAATAGTATATTTGGAATCAGTGAAAAATTCTGAACAAGAATATTGTATTCAAAACTTCTATTTTACAGTTTCAAATTTTCAACTTTAAACAAAGGAAATCTTCAAACACGAATTACTCGAGTTATAGTTGAGCAATCATTTCACAAATAGTATATTTGGAATCAGTGCAAAATTGTGAACAAGAATAATGTTCTCAAAAGTTTAAAATGTACAGTTTTGAAATTTCGAATTTTAACAAAGTTTTGTACGTCAAACTAAAACAAGAATTTCTCGAGTTATAATGGCGTAATCGTTTCACAAATAGTATATTTGGAATCAGTGAAAAATTCTGAACAAGAATAATGTTCTCAAAAGTTTAAAATGTACAGTTTTGAAATTTCGAATTTTAACAAAGTTTTGTACGTCAAACTAAAACAAGAATTTCTCGAGTTATAATGGCGTAATCGTTTCACAAATAGTATATTTGGAATCAGTGAAAAATTTTGAACAAGAATATTGTATTCAAAACTTCTATTTTACAGTTTCAAATTTTCAACTTTAAACAAAGGAAATCTTCAAACACGAATTACTCGAGTTATAGTTGAGCAATCATTTCACAAATAGTATATTTGGAATCAGTGCAAAATTCTGAACAAGAAAAATGTTCTCAAAAGTTTAAAATGTACAGTTTTGAAATTTCGAATTTTAACAAAGTTTTGTACGTCAAACTAAAACAACAATTTCTCGAGTTATAATGGCGTAATCGTTTCACAAATAGTATATTTGGAATCAGTGAAAAATTCTGAACAAGAATATTGTATTCAAAACTTCTATTTTACAGTTTCAAATTTTCAACTTTAAACAAAGGAAATCTTCAAACACGAATTACTCGAGTTATAGTTGAGCAATCATTTCACAAATAGTATATTTGGAATCAGTGCAAAATTGTGAACAAGAATAATGTTCTCAAAAGTTTAAAATGTACAGTTTTGAAATTTCGAATTTTAACAAAGTTTTGTACGTCAAACTAAAACAAGAATTTCTCGAGTTATAATGGCGTAATCGTTTCACAAATAGTATATTTGGAATCAGTGAAAAATTCTGAACAAGAATAATGTTCTCAAAAGTTTAAAATGCACAGTTTTGAAATTTCGAATTTTAACAAAGTTTTGTACGTCAAACTAAAACAACAATTTCTCGAGTTATAATGGCGTAATCGTTTCACAAATAGTATATTTGGAATCAGTGAAAAATTTTGAACAAGAATATTGTATTCAAAACTTCTATTTTACAGTTTCAAATTTTCAACTTTAAACAAAGGAAATCTTCAAACACGAATTACTCGAGTTATAGTTGAGCAATCATTTCACAAATAGTATATTTGGAATCAGTGCAAAATTCTGAACAAGAAAAATGTTCTCAAAAGTTTAAAATGTACAGTTTTGAAATTTCGAATTTTAACAAAGTTTTGTACGTCAAACTAAAACAACAATTTCTCGAGTTATAATGGCGTAATCGTTTCACAAATAGTATATTTGGAATCAGTGAAAAATTCTGAACAAGAATATTGTATTCAAAACTTCTATTTTACAGTTTCAAATTTTCAACTTTAAACAAAGGAAATCTTCAAACACGAATTACTCGAGTTATAGTTGAGCAATCATTTCACAAATAGTATATTTGGAATCAGTGCAAAATTGTGAACAAGAATAATGTTCTCAAAAGTTTAAAATGTACAGTTTTGAAATTTCGAATTTTAACAAAGTTTTGTACGTCAAACTAAAACAAGAATTTCTCGAGTTATAATGGCGTAATCGTTTCACAAATAGTATATTTGGAATCAGTGAAAAATTCTGAACAAGAATAATGTTCTCAAAAGTTTAAAATGCACAGTTTTGAAATTTCGAATTTTAACAAAGTTTTGTACGTCAAACTAAAACAACAATTTCTCGAGTTATAATGGCGTAATCGTTTCACAAATAGTATATTTGGAATCAGTGAAAAATTTTGAACAAGAATATTGTATTCAAAACTTCTATTTTACAGTTTCAAATTTTCAACTTTAAACAAAGGAAATCTTCAAACACGAATTACTCGAGTTATAGTTGAGCAATCATTTCACAAATAGTATATTTGGAATCAGTGCAAAATTCTGAACAAGAAAAATGTTCTCAAAAGTTTAAAATGTACAGTTTTGAAATTTCGAAATTTAACAAAGTTTTGTACGTCAAACTAAAACAACAATTTCTCGAGTTATAATGGCGTAATCGTTTCACAAATAGTATATTTGGAATCAGTGAAAAATTTTGAACAAGAATATTGTATTCAAAACTTCTATTTTACAGTTTCAAATTTTCAACTTTAAACAAAGGAAATCTTCAAACACGAATTACTCGAGTTATAGTTGAGCAATCATTTCACAAATAGTATATTTGGAATCAGTGCAAAATTCTGAACAAGAAAAATGTTCTCAAAAGTTTAAAATGTACAGTTTTGAAATTTCGAATTTTAACAAAGTTTTGTACGTCAAACTAAAACAACAATTTCTCGAGTTATAATGGCGTAATCGTTTCACAAATAGTATATTTGGAATCAGTGAAAAATTCTGAACAAGAATATTGTATTCAAAACTTCTATTTTACAGTTTCAAATTTTCAACTTTAAACAAAGGAAATCTTCAAACACGAATTACTCGAGTTATAGTTGAGCAATCATTTCACAAATAGTATATTTGGAATCAGTGCAAAATTCTGAACAAGAAAAATGTTCTCAAAAGTTTAAAATGTACAGTTTTGAAATTTCGAATTTTAACAAAGTTTTGTACGTCAAACTAAAACAAGAATTTCTCGAGTTATAATGGCGTAATCGTTTCACAAATAGTATATTTGGAATCAGTGAAAAATTCTGAACAAGAATAATGTTCTCAAAAGTTTAAAATGCACAGTTTTGAAATTTCGAATTTTAACAAAGTTTTGTACGTCAAACTAAAACAACAATTACTCGAGTTATAGTTGAGCAATCATTTCACAAATAGTATATTTGGAATCAGTGAAAAATTCTGAACAAGAATATTGTATTCAAAACTTCTATTATACAGTTTCAAATTTTCAACTTTAAACAAAGGAAATCTTCAAACACGAATTACTCGAGTTATAGTTGAGCAATCATTTCACAAATAGTATATTTGGAATCAGTGCAAAATTGTGAACAAGAATAATGTTCTCAAAAGTTTAAAATGTACAGTTTTGAAATTTCGAATTTTAACAAAGTTTTGTACGTCAAACTAAAACAAGAATTTCTCGAGTTATAATGGCGTAATCGTTTCACAAATAGTATATTTGGAATCAGTGAAAAATTCTGAACAAGAATATTGTATTCAAAACTTCTATTTTACAGTTTCAAATTTTCAACTTTAAACAAAGGAAATCTTCAAACACGAATTACTCGAGTTATAGTTGAGCAATCATTTCACAAATAGTATATTTGGAATCAGTGCAAAATTGTGAACAAGAATAATGTTCTCAAAAGTTTAAAATGTACAGTTTTGAAATTTCGAATTTTAACAAAGTTTTGTACGTCAAACTAAAACAAGAATTTCTCGAGTTATAATGGCGTAATCGTTTCACAAATAGTATATTTGGAATCAGTGAAAAATTCTGAACAAGAATAATGTTCTCAAAAGTTTAAAATGCACAGTTTTGAAATTTCGAATTTTAACAAAGTTTTGTACGTCAAACTAAAACAACAATTTCTCGAGTTATAATGGCGTAATCGTTTCACAAATAGTATATTTGGAATCAGTGAAAAATTTTGAACAAGAATATTGTATTCAAAACTTCTATTTTACAGTTTCAAATTTTCAACTTTAAACAAAGGAAATCTTCAAACACGAATTACTCGAGTTATAGTTGAGCAATCATTTCACAAATAGTATATTTGGAATCAGTGCAAAATTCTGAACAAGAAAAATGTTCTCAAAAGTTTAAAATGTACAGTTTTGAAATTTCGAATTTTAACAAAGTTTTGTACGTCAAACTAAAACAAGAATTTCTCGAGTTATAATGGCGTAATCGTTTCACAAATAGTATATTTGGAATCAGTGAAAAATTCTGAACAAGAATAATGTTCTCAAAAGTTTAAAATGCACAGTTTTGAAATTTCGAATTTTAACAAAGTTTTGTACGTCAAACTAAAACAACAATTTCTCGAGTTATAATGGCGTAATCGTTTCACAAATAGTATATTTGGAATCAGTGAAAAATTTTGAACAAGAATATTGTATTCAAAACTTCTATTTTACAGTTTCAAATTTTCAACTTTAAACAAAGGAAATCTTCAAACACGAATTACTCGAGTTATAGTTGAGCAATCATTTCACAAATAGTATATTTGGAATCAGTGCAAAATTCTGAACAAGAAAAATGTTCTCAAAAGTTTAAAATGTACAGTTTTGAAATTTCGAATTTTAACAAAGTTTTGTACGTCAAACTAAAACAAGAATTTCTCGAGTTATAATGGCGTAATCGTTTCACAAATAGTATATTTGGAATCAGTGAAAAATTTTGAACAAGAATATTGTATTCAAAACTTCTATTTTACAGTTTCAAATTTTCAACTTTAAACAAAGGAAATCTTCAAACACGAATTACTCGAGTTATAGTTGAGCAATCATTTCACAAATAGTATATTTGGAATCAGTGCAAAATTGTGAACAAGAATAATGTTCTCAAAAGTTTAAAATGTACAGTTTTGAAATTTCGAATTTTAACAAAGTTTTGTATGTCAAACTAAAACAAGAATTTCTCGAGTTATAATGGCGTAATCGTTTCACAAATAGTATATTTGGAATCAGTGAAAAATTCTGAACAAGAATATTGTATTCAAAACTTCTATTTTACAGTTTCAAATTTTCAACTTTAAACAAAGGAAATCTTCAAACACGAATTACTCGAGTTATAGTTGAGCAATCATTTCACAAATAGTATATTTGGAATCAGTGCAAAATTCTGAACAAGAAAAATGTTCTCAAAAGTTTAAAATGTACAGTTTTGAAATTTCGAATTTTAACAAAGTTTTGTACGTCAAACTAAAACAACAATTTCTCGAGTTATAATGGCGTAATCGTTTCACAAATAGTATATTTGGAATCAGTGAAAAATTCTGAACAAGAATATTGTATTCAAAACTTCTATTTTACAGTTTCAAATTTTCAACTTTAAACAAAGGAAATCTTCAAACACGAATTACTCGAGTTATAGTTGAGCAATCATTTCACAAATAGTATATTTGGAATCAGTGCAAAATTGTGAACAAGAATAATGTTCTCAAAAGTTTAAAATGTACAGTTTTGAAATTTCGAATTTTAACAAAGTTTTGTACGTCAAACTAAAACAAGAATTTCTCGAGTTATAATGGCGTAATCGTTTCACAAATAGTATATTTGGAATCAGTGAAAAATTCTGAACAAGAATAATGTTCTCAAAAGTTTAAAATGTACAGTTTTGAAATTTCGAATTTTAACAAAGTTTTGTACGTCAAACTAAAACAAGAATTTCTCGAGTTATAATGGCGTAATCGTTTCACAAATAGTATATTTGGAATCAGTGAAAAATTTTGAACAAGAATATTGTATTCAAAACTTCTATTTTACAGTTTCAAATTTTCAACTTTAAACAAAGGAAATCTTCAAACACGAATTACTCGAGTTATAGTTGAGCAATCATTTCACAAATAGTATATTTGGAATCAGTGCAAAATTGTGAACAAGAATAATGTTCTCAAAAGTTTAAAATGTACAGTTTTGAAATTTCGAATTTTAACAAAGTTTTGTACGTCAAACTAAAACAAGAATTTCTCGAGTTATAATGGCGTAATCGTTTCACAAATAGTATATTTGGAATCAGTGAAAAATTTTGAACAAGAATATTGTATTCAAAACTTCTATTTTACAGTTTCAAATTTTCAACTTTAAACAAAGGAAATCTTCAAACACGAATTACTCGAGTTATAGTTGAGCAATCATTTCACAAATAGTATATTTGGAATCAGTGCAAAATTCTGAACAAGAAAAATGTTCTCAAAAGTTTAAAATGTACAGTTTTGAAATTTCGAATTTTAACAAAGTTTTGTACGTCAAACTAAAACAACAATTTCTCGAGTTATAATGGCGTAATCGTTTCACAAATAGTATATTTGGAATCAGTGAAAAATTCTGAACAAGAATATTGTATTAAAAACTTCTATTTTACAGTTTCAAATTTTCAACTTTAAACAAAGGAAATCTTCAAACACGAATTACTCGAGTTATAGTTGAGCAATCATTTCACAAATAGTATATTTGGAATCAGTGCAAAATTGTGAACAAGAATAATGTTCTCAAAAGTTTAAAATGTACAGTTTTGAAATTTCGAATTTTAACAAAGTTTTGTACGTCAAACTAAAACAAGAATTTCTCGAGTTATAATGGCGTAATCGTTTCACAAATAGTATATTTGGAATCAGTGAAAAATTTTGAACAAGAATATTGTATTCAAAACTTCTATTTTACAGTTTCAAATTTTCAACTTTAAACAAAGGAAATCTTCAAACACGAATTACTCGAGTTATAGTTGAGCAATCATTTCACAAATAGTATATTTGGAATCAGTGCAAAATTCTGAACAAGAAAAATGTTCTCAAAAGTTTAAAATGTACAGTTTTGAAATTTCGAATTTTAACAAAGTTTTGTACGTCAAACTAAAACAACAATTTCTCGAGTTATAATGGCGTAATCGTTTCACAAATAGTATATTTGGAATCAGTGAAAAATTCTGAACAAGAATATTGTATTCAAAACTTCTATTTTACAGTTTCAAATTTTCAACTTTAAACAAAGGAAATCTTCAAACACGAATTACTCGAGTTATAGTTGAGCAATCATTTCACAAATAGTATATTTGGAATCAGTGCAAAATTCTGAACAAGAAAAATGTTCTCAAAAGTTTAAAATGTACAGTTTTGAAATTTCGAATTTTAACAAAGTTTTGTACGTCAAACTAAAACAACAATTTCTCGAGTTATAATGGCGTAATCGTTTCACAAATAGTATATTTGGAATCAGTGAAAAATTCTGAACAAGAATATTGTATTCAAAACTTCTATTTTACAGTTTCAAATTTTCAACTTTAAACAAAGGAAATCTTCAAACACGAATTACTCGAGTTATAGTTGAGCAATCATTTCACAAATAGTATATTTGGAATCAGTGCAAAATTGTGAACAAGAATAATGTTCTCAAAAGTTTAAAATGTACAGTTTTGAAATTTCGAATTTTAACAAAGTTTTGTACGTCAAACTAAAACAAGAATTTCTCGAGTTATAATGGCGTAATCGTTTCACAAATAGTATATTTGGAATCAGTGAAAAATTCTGAACAAGAATAATGTTCTCAAAAGTTTAAAATGTACAGTTTTGAAATTTCGAATTTTAACAAAGTTTTGTACGTCAAACTAAAACAAGAATTTCTCGAGTTATAATGGCGTAATCGTTTCACAAATAGTATATTTGGAATCAGTGAAAAATTTTGAACAAGAATATTGTATTCAAAACTTCTATTTTACAGTTTCAAATTTTCAACTTTAAACAAAGGAAATCTTCAAACACGAATTACTCGAGTTATAGTTGAGCAATCATTTCACAAATAGTATATTTGGAATCAGTGCAAAATTGTGAACAAGAATAATGTTCTCAAAAGTTTAAAATGTACAGTTTTGAAATTTCGAATTTTAACAAAGTTTTGTACGTCAAACTAAAACAAGAATTTCTCGAGTTATAATGGCGTAATCGTTTCACAAATAGTATATTTGAAATCATTGAAAAATTCTGAACAAGAATAATGTTCTCAAAAGTTTAAAATGTACAGTTTTGAAATTTCGAATTTTAACAAAGTTTTGTACGTCAAACTAAAACAAGAATTTCTCGAGTTATAATGGTGTAATCGTTTCACAAATAGTATATTTGGAATCAGTGAAAAATTTTGAACAAGAATATTGTATTCAAAACTTCTATTTTACAGTTTCAAATTTTCAACTTTAAACAAAGGAAATCTTCAAACACGAATTACTCGAGTTATAGTTGAGCAATCATTTCACAAATAGTATATTTGGAATCAGTGCAAAATTGTGAACAAGAATAATGTTCTCAAAAGTTTAAAATGTACAGTTTTGAAATTTCGAATTTTAACAAAGTTTTGTACGTCAAACTAAAACAAGAATTTCTCGAGTTATAATGGCGTAATCGTTTCACAAATAGTATATTTGGAATCAGTGAAAAATTCTGAACAAGAATAATGTTCTCAAAAGTTTAAAATGTACAGTTTTGAAATTTCGAATTTTAACAAAGTTTTGTACGTCAAACTAAAACAAGAATTTCTCGAGTTATAATGGTGTAATCGTTTCACAAATAGTATATTTGGAATCAGTGAAAAATTTTGAACAAGAATATTGTATTCAAAACTTCTATTTTACAGTTTCAAATTTTCAACTTTAAACAAAGGAAATCTTCAAACACGAATTACTCGAGTTATAGTTGAGCAATCATTTCACAAATAGTATATTTGGAATCAGTGCAAAATTGTGAACAAGAATAATGTTCTCAAAAGTTTAAAATGTACAGTTTTGAAATTTCGAATTTTAACAAAGTTTTGTACGTCAAACTAAAACAAGAATTTCTCGAGTTATAATGGCGTAATCGTTTCACAAATAGTATATTTGGAATCAGTGAAAAATTTTGAACAAGAATATTGTATTCAAAACTTCTATTTTACAGTTTCAAATTTTCAACTTTAAACAAAGGAAATCTTCAAACACGAATTACTCGAGTTATAGTTGAGCAATCATTTCACAAATAGTATATTTGGAATCAGTGCAAAATTCTGAACAAGAAAAATGTTCTCAAAAGTTTAAAATGTACAGTTTTGAAATTTCGAATTTTAACAAAGTTTTGTACGTCAAACTAAAACAACAATTTC
Source organism: Haliclystus octoradiatus (assembly GCA_916610825.1). Classification (NCBI taxonomy): domain Eukaryota; kingdom Metazoa; phylum Cnidaria; class Staurozoa; order Stauromedusae; family Haliclystidae; genus Haliclystus; species Haliclystus octoradiatus. Next base: position 56,998 of record CAKAJK010000010.1, on the reverse strand, counting down.
TCGAGTTATAATGGCGTAATCGTTTCACAAATAGTATATTTGGAATCAGTGAAAAATTCTGAACAAGAATATTGTATTAAAAACTTCTATTTTACAGTTTCAAATTTTCAACTTTAAACAAAGGAAATCTTCAAACACGAATTACTCGAGTTATAGTTGAGCAATCATTTCACAAATAGTATATTTGGAATCAGTGCAAAATTGTGAACAAGAATAATGTTCTCAAAAGTTTAAAATGTACAGTTTTGAAATTTCGAATTTTAACAAAGTTTTGTACGTCAAACTAAAACAAGAATTTCTCGAGTTATAATGGTGTAATCGTTTCACAAATAGTATATTTGGAATCAGTGAAAAATTTTGAACAAGAATATTGTATTCAAAACTTCTATTTTACAGTTTCAAATTTTCAACTTTAAACAAAGGAAATCTTCAAACACGAATTACTCGAGTTATAGTTGAGCAATCATTTCACAAATAGTATATTTGGAATCAGTGCAAAATTCTGAACAAGAAAAATGTTCTCAAAAGTTTAAAATGTACAGTTTTGAAATTTCGAATTTTAACAAAGTTTTGTACGTCAAACTAAAACAACAATTTCTCGAGTTATAATGGCGTAATCGTTTCACAAATAGTATATTTGGAATCAGTGAAAAATTCTGAACAAGAATATTGTATTCAAAACTTCTATTTTACAGTTTCAAATTTTCAACTTTAAACAAAGGAAATCTTCAAACACGAATTACTCGAGTTATAGTTGAGCAATCATTTCACAAATAGTATATTTGGAATCAGTGCAAAATTCTGAACAAGAAAAATGTTCTCAAAAGTTTAAAATGTACAGTTTTGAAATTTCGAATTTTAACAAAGTTTTGTACGTCAAACTAAAACAACAATTTCTCGAGTTATAATGGCGTAATCGTTTCACAAATAGTATATTTGGAATCAGTGAAAAATTCTGAACAAGAATATTGTATTCAAAACTTCTATTTTACAGTTTCAAATTTTCAACTTTAAACAAAGGAAATCTTCAAACACGAATTACTCGAGTTATAGTTGAGCAATCATTTCACAAATAGTATATTTGGAATCAGTGCAAAATTGTGAACAAGAATAATGTTCTCAAAAGTTTAAAATGTACAGTTTTGAAATTTCGAATTTTAACAAAGTTTTGTACGTCAAACTAAAACAAGAATTTCTCGAGTTATAATGGCGTAATCGTTTCACAAATAGTATATTTGGAATCAGTGAAAAATTCTGAACAAGAATAATGTTCTCAAAAGTTTAAAATGTACAGTTTTGAAATTTCGAATTTTAACAAAGTTTTGTACGTCAAACTAAAACAAGAATTTCTCGAGTTATAATGGCGTAATCGTTTCACAAATAGTATATTTGGAATCAGTGAAAAATTTTGAACAAGAATATTGTATTCAAAACTTCTATTTTACAGTTTCAAATTTTCAACTTTAAACAAAGGAAATCTTCAAACACGAATTACTCGAGTTATAGTTGAGCAATCATTTCACAAATAGTATATTTGGAATCAGTGCAAAATTGTGAACAAGAATAATGTTCTCAAAAGTTTAAAATGTACAGTTTTGAAATTTCGAATTTTAACAAAGTTTTGTACGTCAAACTAAAACAAGAATTTCTCGAGTTATAATGGCGTAATCGTTTCACAAATAGTATATTTGGAATCAGTGAAAAATTTTGAACAAGAATATTGTATTCAAAACTTCTATTTTACAGTTTCAAATTTTCAACTTTAAACAAAGGAAATCTTCAAACACGAATTACTCGAGTTATAGTTGAGCAATCATTTCACAAATAGTATATTTGGAATCAGTGCAAAATTCTGAACAAGAAAAATGTTCTCAAAAGTTTAAAATGTACAGTTTTGAAATTTCGAATTTTAACAAAGTTTTGTACGTCAAACTAAAACAACAATTTCTCGAGTTATAATGGCGTAATCGTTTCACAAATAGTATATTTGGAATCAGTGAAAAATTCTGAACAAGAATATTGTATTAAAAACTTCTATTTTACAGTTTCAAATTTTCAACTTTAAACAAAGGAAATCTTCAAACACGAATTACTCGAGTTATAGTTGAGCAATCATTTCACAAATAGTATATTTGGAATCAGTGCAAAATTCTGAACAAGAAAAATGTTCTCAAAAGTTTAAAATGTACAGTTTTGAAATTTCGAATTTTAACAAAGTTTTGTACGTCAAACTAAAACAAGAATTTCTCGAGTTATAATGGCGTAATCGTTTCACAAATAGTATATTTGGAATCAGTGAAAAATTCTGAACAAGAATAATGTTCTCAAAAGTTTAAAATGCACAGTTTTGAAATTTCGAATTTTAACAAAGTTTTGTACGTCAAACTAAAACAACAATTTCTCGAGTTATAATGGCGTAATCGTTTCACAAATAGTATATTTGGAATCAGTGAAAAATTTTGAACAAGAATATTGTATTCAAAACTTCTATTTTACAGTTTCAAATTTTCAACTTTAAACAAAGGAAATCTTCAAACACGAATTACTCGAGTTATAGTTGAGCAATCATTTCACAAATAGTATATTTGGAATCAGTGCAAAATTCTGAACAAGAAAAATGTTCTCAAAAGTTTAAAATGTACAGTTTTGAAATTTCGAAATTTAACAAAGTTTTGTACGTCAAACTAAAACAACAATTTCTCGAGTTATAATGGCGTAATCGTTTCACAAATAGTATATTTGGAATCAGTGAAAAATTTTGAACAAGAATATTGTATTCAAAACTTCTATTTTACAGTTTCAAATTTTCAACTTTAAACAAAGGAAATCTTCAAACACGAATTACTCGAGTTATAGTTGAGCAATCATTTCACAAATAGTATATTTGGAATCAGTGCAAAATTCTGAACAAGAAAAATGTTCTCAAAAGTTTAAAATGTACAGTTTTGAAATTTCGAATTTTAACAAAGTTTTGTACGTCAAACTAAAACAACAATTTCTCGAGTTATAATGGCGTAATCGTTTCACAAATAGTATATTTGGAATCAGTGAAAAATTCTGAACAAGAATATTGTTTTCAAAACTTCTATTTTACAGTTTCAAATTTTCAACTTTTAACAAAGGAAATCTTCAAACACGAATTACTCGAGTTATAGTTGAGCAATCATTTCACAAATAGTATATTTGGAATCAGTGCAAAATTGTGAACAAGAATAATGTTCTCAAAAGTTTAAAATGTACAGTTTTGAAATTTCGAATTTTAACAAAGTTTTGTACGTCAAACTAAAACAAGAATTTCTCGAGTTATAATGGCGTAATCGTTTCACAAATAGTATATTTGGAATCAGTGAAAAATTCTGAACAAGAATAATGTTCTCAAAAGTTTAAAATGTACAGTTTTGAAATTTCGAATTTTAACAAAGTTTTGTACGTCAAACTAAAACAAGAATTTCTCGAGTTATAATGGCGTAATCGTTTCACAAATAGTATATTTGGAATCAGTGAAAAATTTTGAACAAGAATATTGTATTCAAAACTTCTATTTTACAGTTTCAAATTTTCAACTTTAAACAAAGGAAATCTTCAAACACGAATTACTCGAGTTATAGTTGAGCAATCATTTCACAAATAGTATATTTGGAATCAGTGCAAAATTGTGAACAAGAATAATGTTCTCAAAAGTTTAAAATGTACAGTTTTGAAATTTCGAATTTTAACAAAGTTTTGTACGTCAAACTAAAACAAGAATTTCTCGAGTTATAATGGCGTAATCGTTTCACAAATAGTATATTTGGAATCAGTGAAAAATTTTGAACAAGAATATTGTATTCAAAACTTCTATTTTACAGTTTCAAATTTTCAACTTTAAACAAAGGAAATCTTCAAACACGAATTACTCGAGTTATAGTTGAGCAATCATTTCACAAATAGTATATTTGGAATCAGTGCAAAATTGTGAACAAGAATAATGTTCTCAAAAGTTTAAAATGTACAGTTTTGAAATTTCGAATTTTAACAAAGTTTTGTACGTCAAACTAAAACAAGAATTTCTCGAGTTATAATGGCGTAATCGTTTCACAAATAGTATATTTGGAATCAGTGAAAAATTTTGAACAAGAATATTGTATTCAAAACTTCTATTTTACAGTTTCAAATTTTCAACTTTAAACAAAGGAAATCTTCAAACACGAATTACTCGAGTTATAGTTGAGCAATCATTTCACAAATAGTATATTTGGAATCAGTGCAAAATTCTGAACAATAAAAATGTTCTCAAAAGTTTAAAATGTACAGTTTTGAAATTTCGAATTTTAACAAAGTTTTGTACGTCAAACTAAAACAACAATTTCTCGAGTTATAATGGCGTAATCGTTTCACAAATAGTATATTTGGAATCAGTGAAAAATTCTGAACAAGAATATTGTATTAAAAACTTCTATTTTACAGTTTCAAATTTTCAACTTTAAACAAAGGAAATCTTCAAACACGAATTACTCGAGTTATAGTTGAGCAATCATTTCACAAATAGTATATTTGGAATCAGTGCAAAATTCTGAACAAGAAAAATGTTCTCAAAAGTTTAAAATGTACAGTTTTGAAATTTCGAATTTTAACAAAGTTTTGTACGTCAAACTAAAACAAGAATTTCTCGAGTTATAATGGCGTAATCGTTTCACAAATAGTATATTTGGAATCAGTGAAAAATTCTGAACAAGAATAATGTTCTCAAAAGTTTAAAATGCACAGTTTTGAAATTTCGAATTTTAACAAAGTTTTGTACGTCAAACTAAAACAACAATTTCTCGAGTTATAATGGCGTAATCGTTTCACAAATAGTATATTTGGAATCAGTGAAAAATTTTGAACAAGAATATTGTATTCAAAACTTCTATTTTACAGTTTCAAATTTTCAACTTTAAACAAAGGAAATCTTCAAACACGAATTACTCGAGTTATAGTTGAGCAATCATTTCACAAATAGTATATTTGGAATCAGTGCAAAATTCTGAACAAGAAAAATGTTCTCAAAAGTTTAAAATGTACAGTTTTGAAATTTCGAATTTTAACAAAGTTTTGTACGTCAAACTAAAACAACAATTTCTCGAGTTATAATGGCGTAATCGTTTCACAAATAGTATATTTGGAATCAGTGAAAAATTCTGAACAAGAATATTGTATTCAAAACTTCTATTTTACAGTTTCAAATTTTCAACTTTAAACAAAGGAAATCTTCAAACACGAATTACTCGAGTTATAGTTGAGCAATCATTTCACAAATAGTATATTTGGAATCAGTGCAAAATTCTGAACAAGAAAAATGTTCTCAAAAGTTTAAAATGTACAGTTTTGAAATTTCGAATTTTAACAAAGTTTTGTACGTCAAACTAAAACAAGAATTTCTCGAGTTATAATGGCGTAATCGTTTCACAAATAGTATATTTGGAATCAGTGAAAAATTCTGAACAAGAATAATGTTCTCAAAAGTTTAAAATGCACAGTTTTGAAATTTCGAATTTTAACAAAGTTTTGTACGTCAAACTAAAACAACAATTTCTCGAGTTATAATGGCGTAATCGTTTCACAAATAGTATATTTGGAATCAGTGAAAAATTTTGAACAAGAATATTGTATTCAAAACTTATATTTTACAGTTTCAAATTTTCAACTTTAAACAAAAGAAATCTTCAAAGACGAATTACTCGAGTTATAGTTGAGCAATCATTTCACAAATAGTATATTTGGAATCAGTGCAAAATTCTGAACAAGAAAAATGTTCTCAAAAGTTTAAAATGTACAGTTTTGAAATTTCGAATTTTAACAAAGTTTTGTACGTCAAACTAAAACAAGAATTTCTCGAGTTATAATGGCGTAATCGTTTCACAAATAGTATATTTGGAATCAGTGAAAAATTCTGAACAAGAATAATGTTCTCAAAAGTTTAAAATGCACAGTTTTGAAATTTCGAATTTTAACAAAGTTTTGTACGTCAAACTAAAACAACAATTTCTCGAGTTATAATGGCGTAATCGTTTCACAAATAGTATATTTGGAATCAGTGAAAAATTTTGAACAAGAATATTGTATTCAAAACTTATATTTTACAGTTTCAAATTTTCAACTTTAAACAAAAGAAATCTTCAAAGACGAATTACTCGAGTTATAGTTGAGCAATCATTTCACAAATAGTATATTTGGAATCAGTGCAAAATTCTGAACAAGAATAATGTTCTCAAAAGTTTAAAATGCACAGTTTTGAAATTTCGAATTTTAACAAAGTTTTGTACGTCAAACTAAAACAACAATTTCTCGAGTTATAATGGCGTAATCGTTTCACAAATAGTATATTTGGAATCAGTGAAAAATTTTGAACAAGAATATTGTATTCAAAACTTCTATTTTACAGTTTCAAATTTTCAACTTTAAACAAAGGAAATCTTCAAACACGAATTACTCGAGTTATAGTTGAGCAATCATTTCACAAATAGTATATTTGGAATCAGTGCAAAATTCTGAACAAGAAAAATGTTCTCAAAAGTTTAAAATGTACAGTTTTGAAATTTCGAATTTTAACAAAGTTTTGTACGTCAAACTAAAACAACAATTTCTCGAGTTATAATGGCGTAATCGTTTCACAAATAGTATATTTGGAATCAGTGAAAAATTCTGAACAAGAATATTGTATTAAAAACTTCTATTTTACAGTTTCAAATTTTCAACTTTAAACAAAGGAAATCTTCAAACACGAATTACTCGAGTTATAGTTGAGCAATCATTTCACAAATAGTATATTTGGAATCAGTGCAAAATTGTGAACAAGAATAATGTTCTCAAAAGTTTAAAATGTACAGTTTTGAAATTTCGAATTTTAACAAAGTTTTGTACGTCAAACTAAAACAAGAATTTCTCGAGTTATAATGGCGTAATCGTTTCACAAATAGTATATTTGGAATCAGTGAAAAATTTTGAACAAGAATATTGTATTCAAAACTTCTATTTTACAGTTTCAAATTTTCAACTTTAAACAAAGGAAATCTTCAAACACGAATTACTCGAGTTATAGTTGAGCAATCATTTCACAAATAGTATATTTGGAATCAGTGCAAAATTCTGAACAAGAAAAATGTTCTCAAAAGTTTAAAATGTACAGTTTTGAAATTTCGAATTTTAACAAAGTTTTGTACGTCAAACTAAAACAACAATTTCTCGAGTTATAATGGCGTAATCGTTTCACAAATAGTATATTTGGAATCAGTGAAAAATTCTGAACAAGAATATTGTATTAAAAACTTCTATTTTACAGTTTCAAATTTTCAACTTTAAACAAAGGAAATCTTCAAACACGAATTACTCGAGTTATAGTTGAGCAATCATTTCACAAATAGTATATTTGGAATCAGTGCAAAATTGTGAACAAGAATAATGTTCTCAAAAGTTTAAAATGTACAGTTTTGAAATTTCGAATTTTAACAAAGTTTTGTACGTCAAACTAAAACAAGAATTTCTCGAGTTATAATGGCGTAATCGTTTCACAAATAGTATATTTGGAATCAGTGAAAAATTTTGAACAAGAATATTGTATTCAAAACTTCTATTTTACAGTTTCAAATTTTCAACTTTAAACAAAGGAAATCTTCAAACACGAATTACTCGAGTTATAGTTGAGCAATCATTTCACAAATAGTATATTTGGAATCAGTGCAAAATTCTGAACAAGAAAAATGTTCTCAAAAGTTTAAAATGTACAGTTTTGAAATTTCGAATTTTAACAAAGTTTTGTACGTCAAACTAAAACAACAATTTCTCGAGTTATAATGGCGTAATCGTTTCACAAATAGTATATTTGGAATCAGTGAAAAATTCTGAACAAGAATATTGTATTCAAAACTTCTATTTTACAGTTTCAAATTTTCAACTTTAAACAAAGGAAATCTTCAAACACGAATTACTCGAGTTATAGTTGAGCAATCATTTCACAAATAGTATATTTGGAATCAGTGCAAAATTGTGAACAAGAATAATGTTCTCAAAAGTTTAAAATGTACAGTTTTGAAATTTCGAATTTTAACAAAGTTTTGTACGTCAAACTAAAACAAGAATTTCTCGAGTTATAATGGCGTAATCGTTTCACAAATAGTATATTTGGAATCAGTGAAAAATTCTGAACAAGAATAATGTTCTCAAAAGTTTAAAATGTACAGTTTTGAAATTTCGAATTTTAACAAAGTTTTGTACGTCAAACTAAAACAAGAATTTCTCGAGTTATAATGGCGTAATCGTTTCACAAATAGTATATTTGGAATCAGTGAAAAATTTTGAACAAGAATATTGTATTCAAAACTTCTATTTTACAGTTTCAAATTTTCAACTTTAAACAAAGGAAATCTTCAAACACGAATTACTCGAGTTATAGTTGAGCAATCATTTCACAAATAGTATATTTGGAATCAGTGCAAAATTCTGAACAAGAAAAATGTTCTCAAAAGTTTAAAATGTACAGTTTTGAAATTTCGAATTTTAACAAAGTTTTGTACGTCAAACTAAAACAACAATTTCTCGAGTTATAATGGCGTAATCGTTTCACAAATAGTATATTTGGAATCAGTGAAAAATTCTGAACAAGAATATTGTATTCAAAACTTCTATTTTACAGTTTCAAATTTTCAACTTTAAACAAAGGAAATCTTCAAACACGAATTACTCGAGTTATAGTTGAGCAATCATTTCACAAATAGTATATTTGGAATCAGTGCAAAATTGTGAACAAGAATAATGTTCTCAAAAGTTTAAAATGTACAGTTTTGAAATTTCGAATTTTAACAAAGTTTTGTACGTCAAACTAAAACAAGAATTTCTCGAGTTATAATGGCGTAATCGTTTCACAAATAGTATATTTGGAATCAGTGAAAAATTCTGAACAAGAATAATGTTCTCAAAAGTTTAAAATGCACAGTTTTGAAATTTCGAATTTTAACAAAGTTTTGTACGTCAAACTAAAACAACAATTTCTCGAGTTATAATGGCGTAATCGTTTCACAAATAGTATATTTGGAATCAGTGAAAAATTTTGAACAAGAATATTGTATTCAAAACTTCTATTTTACAGTTTCAAATTTTCAACTTTAAACAAAGGAAATCTTCAAACACGAATTACTCGAGTTATAGTTGAGCAATCATTTCACAAATAGTATATTTGGAATCAGTGCAAAATTCTGAACAAGAAAAATGTTCTCAAAAGTTTAAAATGTACAGTTTTGAAATTTCGAAATTTAACAAAGTTTTGTACGTCAAACTAAAACAACAATTTCTCGAGTTATAATGGCGTAATCGTTTCACAAATAGTATATTTGGAATCAGTGAAAAATTTTGAACAAGAATATTGTATTCAAAACTTCTATTTTACAGTTTCAAATTTTCAACTTTAAACAAAGGAAATCTTCAAACACGAATTACTCGAGTTATAGTTGAGCAATCATTTCACAAATAGTATATTTGGAATCAGTGCAAAATTCTGAACAAGAAAAATGTTCTCAAAAGTTTAAAATGTACAGTTTTGAAATTTCGAATTTTAACAAAGTTTTGTACGTCAAACTAAAACAACAATTTCTCGAGTTATAATGGCGTAATCGTTTCACAAATAGTATATTTGGAATCAGTGAAAAATTCTGAACAAGAATATTGTATTCAAAACTTCTATTTTACAGTTTCAAATTTTCAACTTTAAACAAAGGAAATCTTCAAACACGAATTACTCGAGTTATAGTTGAGCAATCATTTCACAAATAGTATATTTGGAATCAGTGCAAAATTCTGAACAAGAAAAATGTTCTCAAAAGTTTAAAATGTACAGTTTTGAAATTTCGAATTTTAACAAAGTTTTGTACGTCAAACTAAAACAAGAATTTCTCGAGTTATAATGGCGTAATCGTTTCACAAATAGTATATTTGGAATCAGTGAAAAATTCTGAACAAGAATAATGTTCTCAAAAGTTTAAAATGCACAGTTTTGAAATTTCGAATTTTAACAAAGTTTTGTACGTCAAACTAAAACAACAATTACTCGAGTTATAGTTGAGCAATCATTTCACAAATAGTATATTTGGAATCAGTGAAAAATTCTGAACAAGAATATTGTATTCAAAACTTCTATTATACAGTTTCAAATTTTCAACTTTAAACAAAGGAAATCTTCAAACACGAATTACTCGAGTTATAGTTGAGCAATCATTTCACAAATAGTATATTTGGAATCAGTGCAAAATTGTGAACAAGAATAATGTTCTCAAAAGTTTAAAATGTACAGTTTTGAAATTTCGAATTTTAACAAAGTTTTGTACGTCAAACTAAAACAAGAATTTCTCGAGTTATAATGGCGTAATCGTTTCACAAATAGTATATTTGGAATCAGTGAAAAATTCTGAACAAGAATATTGTATTCAAAACTTCTATTTTACAGTTTCAAATTTTCAACTTTAAACAAAGGAAATCTTCAAACACGAATTACTCGAGTTATAGTTGAGCAATCATTTCACAAATAGTATATTTGGAATCAGTGCAAAATTGTGAACAAGAATAATGTTCTCAAAAGTTTAAAATGTACAGTTTTGAAATTTCGAATTTTAACAAAGTTTTGTACGTCAAACTAAAACAAGAATTTCTCGAGTTATAATGGCGTAATCGTTTCACAAATAGTATATTTGGAATCAGTGAAAAATTCTGAACAAGAATAATGTTCTCAAAAGTTTAAAATGCACAGTTTTGAAATTTCGAATTTTAACAAAGTTTTGTACGTCAAACTAAAACAACAATTTCTCGAGTTATAATGGCGTAATCGTTTCACAAATAGTATATTTGGAATCAGTGAAAAATTTTGAACAAGAATATTGTATTCAAAACTTCTATTTTACAGTTTCAAATTTTCAACTTTAAACAAAGGAAATCTTCAAACACGAATTACTCGAGTTATAGTTGAGCAATCATTTCACAAATAGTATATTTGGAATCAGTGCAAAATTCTGAACAAGAAAAATGTTCTCAAAAGTTTAAAATGTACAGTTTTGAAATTTCGAATTTTAACAAAGTTTTGTACGTCAAACTAAAACAACAATTTCTCGAGTTATAATGGCGTAATTGTTTCACAAATAGTATATTTGGAATCAGTGAAAAATTCTGAACAAGAATATTGTATTCAAAACTTCTATTTTACAGTTTCAAATTTTCAACTTTAAACAAAGGAAATCTTCAAACACGAATTACTCGAGTTATAGTTGAGCAATCATTTCACAAATAGTATATTTGGAATCAGTGCAAAATTGTGAACAAGAATAATGTTCTCAAAAGTTTAAAATGTACAGTTTTGAAATTTCGAATTTTAACAAAGTTTTGTACGTCAAACTAAAACAAGAATTTCTCGAGTTATAATGGCGTAATCGTTTCACAAATAGTATATTTGGAATCAGTGAAAAATTCTGAACAAGAATATTGTTCTCAAAAGTTTAAAATGCACAGTTTTGAAATTTCGAATTTTAACAAAGTTTTGTACGTCAAACTAAAACAACAATTTCTCGAGTTATAATGGCGTAATCGTTTCACAAATAGTATATTTGGAATCAGTGAAAAATTTTGAACAAGAATATTGTATTCAAAACTTCTATTTTACAGTTTCAAATTTTCAACTTTAAACAAAGGAAATCTTCAAACACGAATTACTCGAGTTATAGTTGAGCAATCATTTCACAAATAGTATATTTGGAATCAGTGCAAAATTCTGAACAAGAAAAATGTTCTCAAAAGTTTAAAATGTACAGTTTTGAAATTTCGAATTTTAACAAAGTTTTGTACGTCAAACTAAAACAACAATTTCTCGAGTTATAATGGCGTAATCGTTTCACAAATAGTATATTTGGAATCAGTGAAAAATTCTGAACAAGAATATTGTATTCAAAACTTCTATTTTACAGTTTCAAATTTTCAACTTTAAACAAAGGAAATCTTCAAACACGAATTACTCGAGTTATAGTTGAGCAATCATTTCACAAATAGTATATTTGGAATCAGTGCAAAATTGTGAACAAGAATAATGTTCTCAAAAGTTTAAAATGTACAGTTTTGAAATTTCCAATTTTAACAAAGTTTTGTACGTCAAACTAAAACAAGAATTTCTCGAGTTATAATGGCGTAATCGTTTCACAAATAGTATATTTGGAATCAGTGAAAAATTCTGAACAAGAATAATGTTCTCAAAAGTTTAAAATGCACAGTTTTGAAATTTCGAATTTTAACAAAGTTTTGTACGTCAAACTAAAACAACAATTACTCGAGTTATAGTTGAGCAATCATTTCACAAATAGTATATTTGGAATCAGTGAAAAATTCTGAACAAGAATATTGTATTCAAAACTTCTATTATACAGTTTCAAATTTTCAACTTTAAACAAAGGAAATCTTCAAACACGAATTACTCGAGTTATAGTTGAGCAATCATTTCACAAATAGTATATTTGGAATCAGTGCAAAATTGTGAACAAGAATAATGTTCTCAAAAGTTTAAAATGTACAGTTTTGAAATTTCGAATTTTAACAAAGTTTTGTACGTCAAACTAAAACAAGAATTTCTCGAGTTATAATGGCGTAATCGTTTCACAAATAGTATATTTGGAATCAGTGAAAAATTCTGAACAAGAATAATGTTCTCAAAAGTTTAAAATGCACAGTTTTGAAATTTCGAATTTTAACAAAGTTTTGTACGTCAAACTAAAACAACAATTTCTCGAGTTATAATGGCGTAATCGTTTCACAAATAGTATATTTGGAATCAGTGAAAAATTTTGAACAAGAATATTGTATTCAAAACTTCTATTTTACAGTTTCAAATTTTCAACTTTAAACAAAGGAAATCTTCAAACACGAATTACTCGAGTTATAGTTGAGCAATCATTTCACAAATAGTATATTTGGAATCAGTGCAAAATTCTGAACAAGAAAAATGTTCTCAAAAGTTTAAAATGTACAGTTTTGAAATTTCGAAATTTAACAAAGTTTTGTACGTCAAACTAAAACAACAATTTCTCGAGTTATAATGGCGTAATCGTTTCACAAATAGTATATTTGGAATCAGTGAAAAATTTTGAACAAGAATATTGTATTCAAAACTTCTATTTTACAGTTTCAAATTTTCAACTTTAAACAAAGGAAATCTTCAAACACGAATTACTCGAGTTATAGTTGAGCAATCATTTCACAAATAGTATATTTGGAATCAGTGCAAAATTCTGAACAAGAAAAATGTTCTCAAAAGTTTAAAATGTACAGTTTTGAAATTTCGAATTTTAACAAAGTTTTGTACGTCAAACTAAAACAACAATTTCTCGAGTTATAATGGCGTAATCGTTTCACAAATAGTATATTTGGAATCAGTGAAAAATTCTGAACAAGAATATTGTTTTCAAAACTTCTATTTTACAGTTTCAAATTTTCAACTTTTAACAAAGGAAATCTTCAAACACGAATTACTCGAGTTATAGTTGAGCAATCATTTCACAAATAGTATATTTGGAATCAGTGCAAAATTGTGAACAAGAATAATGTTCTCAAAAGTTTAAAATGTACAGTTTTGAAATTTCGAATTTTAACAAAGTTTTGTACGTCAAACTAAAACAAGAATTTCTCGAGTTATAATGGCGTAATCGTTTCACAAATAGTATATTTGGAATCAGTGAAAAATTCTGAACAAGAAAAATGTTCTCAAAAGTTTAAAATGTACAGTTTTGAAATTTCGAATTTTAACAAAGTTTTGTACGTCAAACTAAAACAACAATTTCTCGAGTTATAATGGCGTAATCGTTTCACAAATAGTATATTTGGAATCAGTGAAAAATTCTGAACAAGAATATTGTTTTCAAAACTTCTATTTTACAGTTTCAAATTTTCAACTTTTAACAAAGGAAATCTTCAAACACGAATTACTCGAGTTATAGTTGAGCAATCATTTCACAAATAGTATATTTGGAATCAGTGCAAAATTGTGAACAAGAATAATGTTCTCAAAAGTTTAAAATGTACAGTTTTGAAATTTCGAATTTTAACAAAGTTTTGTACGTCAAACTAAAACAAGAATTTCTCGAGTTATAATGGCGTAATCGTTTCACAAATAGTATATTTGGAATCAGTGAAAAATTCTGAACAAGAATAATGTTCTCAAAAGTTTAAAATGTACAGTTTTGAAATTTCGAATTTTAACAAAGTTTTGTACGTCAAACTAAAACAAGAATTTCTCGAGTTATAATGGCGTAATCGTTTCACAAATAGTATATTTGGAATCAGTGAAAAATTTTGAACAAGAATATTGTATTCAAAACTTCTATTTTACAGTTTCAAATTTTCAACTTTAAACAAAGGAAATCTTCAAACACGAATTACTCGAGTTATAGTTGAGCAATCATTTCACAAATAGTATATTTGGAATCAGTGCAAAATTGTGAACAAGAATAATGTTCTCAAAAGTTTAAAATGTACAGTTTTGAAATTTCGAATTTTAACAAAGTTTTGTACGTCAAACTAAAACAAGAATTTCTCGAGTTATAATGGCGTAATCGTTTCACAAATAGTATATTTGGAATCAGTGAAAAATTTTGAACAAGAATATTGTATTCAAAACTTCTATTTTACAGTTTCAAATTTTCAACTTTAAACAAAGGAAATCTTCAAACACGAATTACTCGAGTTATAGTTGAGCAATCATTTCACAAATAGTATATTTGGAATCAGTGCAAAATTCTGAACAAGAAAAATGTTCTCAAAAGTTTAAAATGTACAGTTTTGAAATTTCGAATTTTAACAAAGTTTTGTACGTCAAACTAAAACAACAATTTCTCGAGTTATAATGGCGTAATCGTTTCACAAATAGTATATTTGGAATCAGTGAAAAATTCTGAACAAGAATATTGTATTAAAAACTTCTATTTTACAGTTTCAAATTTTCAACTTTAAACAAAGGAAATCTTCAAACACGAATTACTCGAGTTATAGTTGAGCAATCATTTCACAAATAGTATATTTGGAATCAGTGCAAAATTCTGAACAAGAAAAATGTTCTCAAAAGTTTAAAATGTACAGTTTTGAAATTTCGAATTTTAACAAAGTTTTGTACGTCAAACTAAAACAAGAATTTCTCGAGTTATAATGGCGTAATCGTTTCACAAATAGTATATTTGGAATCAGTGAAAAATTCTGAACAAGAATAATGTTCTCAAAAGTTTAAAATGCACAGTTTTGAAATTTCGAATTTTAACAAAGTTTTGTACGTCAAACTAAAACAACAATTTCTCGAGTTATAATGGCGTAATCGTTTCACAAATAGTATATTTGGAATCAGTGAAAAATTTTGAACAAGAATATTGTATTCAAAACTTCTATTTTACAGTTTCAAATTTTCAACTTTAAACAAAGGAAATCTTCAAACACGAATTACTCGAGTTATAGTTGAGCAATCATTTCACAAATAGTATATTTGGAATCAGTGCAAAATTCTGAACAAGAAAAATGTTCTCAAAAGTTTAAAATGTACAGTTTTGAAATTTCGAATTTTAACAAAGTTTTGTACGTCAAACTAAAACAACAATTTCTCGAGTTATAATGGCGTAATCGTTTCACAAATAGTATATTTGGAATCAGTGAAAAATTCTGAACAAGAATATTGTATTCAAAACTTCTATTTTACAGTTTCAAATTTTCAACTTTAAACAAAGGAAATCTTCAAACACGAATTACTCGAGTTATAGTTGAGCAATCATTTCACAAATAGTATATTTGGAATCAGTGCAAAATTCTGAACAAGAAAAATGTTCTCAAAAGTTTAAAATGTACAGTTTTGAAATTTCGAATTTTAACAAAGTTTTGTACGTCAAACTAAAACAAGAATTTCTCGAGTTATAATGGCGTAATCGTTTCACAAATAGTATATTTGGAATCAGTGAAAAATTCTGAACAAGAATAATGTTCTCAAAAGTTTAAAATGCACAGTTTTGAAATTTCGAATTTTAACAAAGTTTTGTACGTCAAACTAAAACAACAATTTCTCGAGTTATAATGGCGTAATCGTTTCACAAATAGTATATTTGGAATCAGTGAAAAATTTTGAACAAGAATATTGTATTCAAAACTTATATTTTACAGTTTCAAATTTTCAACTTTAAACAAAAGAAATCTTCAAAGACGAATTACTCGAGTTATAGTTGAGCAATCATTTCACAAATAGTATATTTGGAATCAGTGCAAAATTCTGAACAAGAATAATGTTCTCAAAAGTTTAAAATGCACAGTTTTGAAATTTCGAATTTTAACAAAGTTTTGTACGTCAAACTAAAACAACAATTTCTCGAGTTATAATGGCGTAATCGTTTCACAAATAGTATATTTGGAATCAGTGAAAAATTTTGAACAAGAATATTGTATTCAAAACTTCTATTTTACAGTTTCAAATTTTCAACTTTAAACAAAGGAAATCTTCAAACACGAATTACTCGAGTTATAGTTGAGCAATCATTTCACAAATAGTATATTTGGAATCAGTGCAAAATTCTGAACAAGAAAAATGTTCTCAAAAGTTTAAAATGTACAGTTTTGAAATTTCGAATTTTAACAAAGTTTTGTACGTCAAACTAAAACAACAATTTCTCGAGTTATAATGGCGTAATCGTTTCACAAATAGTATATTTGGAATCAGTGAAAAATTCTGAACAAGAATATTGTATTAAAAACTTCTATTTTACAGTTTCAAATTTTCAACTTTAAACAAAGGAAATCTTCAAACACGAATTACTCGAGTTATAGTTGAGCAATCATTTCACAAATAGTATATTTGGAATCAGTGCAAAATTGTGAACAAGAATAATGTTCTCAAAAGTTTAAAATGTACAGTTTTGAAATTTCGAATTTTAACAAAGTTTTGTACGTCAAACTAAAACAAGAATTTCTCGAGTTATAATGGCGTAATCGTTTCACAAATAGTATATTTGGAATCAGTGAAAAATTTTGAACAAGAATATTGTATTCAAAACTTCTATTTTACAGTTTCAAATTTTCAACTTTAAACAAAGGAAATCTTCAAACACGAATTACTCGAGTTATAGTTGAGCAATCATTTCACAAATAGTATATTTGGAATCAGTGCAAAATTCTGAACAAGAAAAATGTTCTCAAAAGTTTAAAATGTACAGTTTTGAAATTTCGAATTTTAACAAAGTTTTGTACGTCAAACTAAAACAACAATTTCTCGAGTTATAATGGCGTAATCGTTTCACAAATAGTATATTTGGAATCAGTGAAAAATTCTGAACAAGAATATTGTATTAAAAACTTCTATTTTACAGTTTCAAATTTTCAACTTTAAACAAAGGAAATCTTCAAACACGAATTACTCGAGTTATAGTTGAGCAATCATTTCACAAATAGTATATTTGGAATCAGTGCAAAATTGTGAACAAGAATAATGTTCTCAAAAGTTTAAAATGTACAGTTTTGAAATTTCGAATTTTAACAAAGTTTTGTACGTCAAACTAAAACAAGAATTTCTCGAGTTATAATGGCGTAATCGTTTCACAAATAGTATATTTGGAATCAGTGAAAAATTTTGAACAAGAATATTGTATTCAAAACTTCTATTTTACAGTTTCAAATTTTCAACTTTAAACAAAGGAAATCTTCAAACACGAATTACTCGAGTTATAGTTGAGCAATCATTTCACAAATAGTATATTTGGAATCAGTGCAAAATTCTGAACAAGAAAAATGTTCTCAAAAGTTTAAAATGTACAGTTTTGAAATTTCGAATTTTAACAAAGTTTTGTACGTCAAACTAAAACAACAATTTCTCGAGTTATAATGGCGTAATCGTTTCACAAATAGTATATTTGGAATCAGTGAAAAATTCTGAACAAGAATATTGTATTCAAAACTTCTATTTTACAGTTTCAAATTTTCAACTTTAAACAAAGGAAATCTTCAAACACGAATTACTCGAGTTATAGTTGAGCAATCATTTCACAAATAGTATATTTGGAATCAGTGCAAAATTGTGAACAAGAATAATGTTCTCAAAAGTTTAAAATGTACAGTTTTGAAATTTCGAATTTTAACAAAGTTTTGTACGTCAAACTAAAACAAGAATTTCTCGAGTTATAATGGCGTAATCGTTTCACAAATAGTATATTTGGAATCAGTGAAAAATTCTGAACAAGAATAATGTTCTCAAAAGTTTAAAATGTACAGTTTTGAAATTTCGAATTTTAACAAAGTTTTGTACGTCAAACTAAAACAAGAATTTCTCGAGTTATAATGGCGTAATCGTTTCACAAATAGTATATTTGGAATCAGTGAAAAATTTTGAACAAGAATATTGTATTCAAAACTTCTATTTTACAGTTTCAAATTTTCAACTTTAAACAAAGGAAATCTTCAAACACGAATTACTCGAGTTATAGTTGAGCAATCATTTCACAAATAGTATATTTGGAATCAGTGCAAAATTCTGAACAAGAAAAATGTTCTCAAAAGTTTAAAATGTACAGTTTTGAAATTTCGAATTTTAACAAAGTTTTGTACGTCAAACTAAAACAACAATTTCTCGAGTTATAATGGCGTAATCGTTTCACAAATAGTATATTTGGAATCAGTGAAAAATTCTGAACAAGAATATTGTATTCAAAACTTCTATTTTACAGTTTCAAATTTTCAACTTTAAACAAAGGAAATCTTCAAACACGAATTACTCGAGTTATAGTTGAGCAATCATTTCACAAATAGTATATTTGGAATCAGTGCAAAATTGTGAACAAGAATAATGTTCTCAAAAGTTTAAAATGTACAGTTTTGAAATTTCGAATTTTAACAAAGTTTTGTACGTCAAACTAAAACAAGAATTTCTCGAGTTATAATGGCGTAATCGTTTCACAAATAGTATATTTGGAATCAGTGAAAAATTCTGAACAAGAATAATGTTCTCAAAAGTTTAAAATGCACAGTTTTGAAATTTCGAATTTTAACAAAGTTTTGTACGTCAAACTAAAACAACAATTTCTCGAGTTATAATGGCGTAATCGTTTCACAAATAGTATATTTGGAATCAGTGAAAAATTTTGAACAAGAATATTGTATTCAAAACTTCTATTTTACAGTTTCAAATTTTCAACTTTAAACAAAGGAAATCTTCAAACACGAATTACTCGAGTTATAGTTGAGCAATCATTTCACAAATAGTATATTTGGAATCAGTGCAAAATTCTGAACAAGAAAAATGTTCTCAAAAGTTTAAAATGTACAGTTTTGAAATTTCGAAATTTAACAAAGTTTTGTACGTCAAACTAAAACAACAATTTCTCGAGTTATAATGGCGTAATCGTTTCACAAATAGTATATTTGGAATCAGTGAAAAATTTTGAACAAGAATATTGTATTCAAAACTTCTATTTTACAGTTTCAAATTTTCAACTTTAAACAAAGGAAATCTTCAAACACGAATTACTCGAGTTATAGTTGAGCAATCATTTCACAAATAGTATATTTGGAATCAGTGCAAAATTCTGAACAAGAAAAATGTTCTCAAAAGTTTAAAATGTACAGTTTTGAAATTTCGAATTTTAACAAAGTTTTGTACGTCAAACTAAAACAACAATTTCTCGAGTTATAATGGCGTAATCGTTTCACAAATAGTATATTTGGAATCAGTGAAAAATTCTGAACAAGAATATTGTATTCAAAACTTCTATTTTACAGTTTCAAATTTTCAACTTTAAACAAAGGAAATCTTCAAACACGAATTACTCGAGTTATAGTTGAGCAATCATTTCACAAATAGTATATTTGGAATCAGTGCAAAATTCTGAACAAGAAAAATGTTCTCAAAAGTTTAAAATGTACAGTTTTGAAATTTCGAATTTTAACAAAGTTTTGTACGTCAAACTAAAACA
This sequence comes from Haliclystus octoradiatus, assembly GCA_916610825.1. Lineage (NCBI taxonomy): Eukaryota > Metazoa > Cnidaria > Staurozoa > Stauromedusae > Haliclystidae > Haliclystus > Haliclystus octoradiatus. The sequence continues at coordinate 37,037 of CAKAJK010000010.1, read as the reverse complement.
AGAATTTCTCGAGTTATAATGGCGTAATCGTTTCACAAATAGTATATTTGGAATCAGTGAAAAATTCTGAACAAGAATAATGTTCTCAAAAGTTTAAAATGCACAGTTTTGAAATTTCGAATTTTAACAAAGTTTTGTACGTCAAACTAAAACAACAATTACTCGAGTTATAGTTGAGCAATCATTTCACAAATAGTATATTTGGAATCAGTGAAAAATTCTGAACAAGAATATTGTATTCAAAACTTCTATTATACAGTTTCAAATTTTCAACTTTAAACAAAGGAAATCTTCAAACACGAATTACTCGAGTTATAGTTGAGCAATCATTTCACAAATAGTATATTTGGAATCAGTGCAAAATTGTGAACAAGAATAATGTTCTCAAAAGTTTAAAATGTACAGTTTTGAAATTTCGAATTTTAACAAAGTTTTGTACGTCAAACTAAAACAAGAATTTCTCGAGTTATAATGGCGTAATCGTTTCACAAATAGTATATTTGGAATCAGTGAAAAATTCTGAACAAGAATATTGTATTCAAAACTTCTATTTTACAGTTTCAAATTTTCAACTTTAAACAAAGGAAATCTTCAAACACGAATTACTCGAGTTATAGTTGAGCAATCATTTCACAAATAGTATATTTGGAATCAGTGCAAAATTGTGAACAAGAATAATGTTCTCAAAAGTTTAAAATGTACAGTTTTGAAATTTCGAATTTTAACAAAGTTTTGTACGTCAAACTAAAACAAGAATTTCTCGAGTTATAATGGCGTAATCGTTTCACAAATAGTATATTTGGAATCAGTGAAAAATTCTGAACAAGAATAATGTTCTCAAAAGTTTAAAATGCACAGTTTTGAAATTTCGAATTTTAACAAAGTTTTGTACGTCAAACTAAAACAACAATTTCTCGAGTTATAATGGCGTAATCGTTTCACAAATAGTATATTTGGAATCAGTGAAAAATTTTGAACAAGAATATTGTATTCAAAACTTCTATTTTACAGTTTCAAATTTTCAACTTTAAACAAAGGAAATCTTCAAACACGAATTACTCGAGTTATAGTTGAGCAATCATTTCACAAATAGTATATTTGGAATCAGTGCAAAATTCTGAACAAGAAAAATGTTCTCAAAAGTTTAAAATGTACAGTTTTGAAATTTCGAATTTTAACAAAGTTTTGTACGTCAAACTAAAACAACAATTTCTCGAGTTATAATGGCGTAATCGTTTCACAAATAGTATATTTGGAATCAGTGAAAAATTCTGAACAAGAATATTGTATTCAAAACTTCTATTTTACAGTTTCAAATTTTCAACTTTAAACAAAGGAAATCTTCAAACACGAATTACTCGAGTTATAGTTGAGCAATCATTTCACAAATAGTATATTTGGAATCAGTGCAAAATTGTGAACAAGAATAATGTTCTCAAAAGTTTAAAATGTACAGTTTTGAAATTTCGAATTTTAACAAAGTTTTGTACGTCAAACTAAAACAAGAATTTCTCGAGTTATAATGGCGTAATCGTTTCACAAATAGTATATTTGGAATCAGTGAAAAATTCTGAACAAGAATAATGTTCTCAAAAGTTTAAAATGCACAGTTTTGAAATTTCGAATTTTAACAAAGTTTTGTACGTCAAACTAAAACAACAATTTCTCGAGTTATAATGGCGTAATCGTTTCACAAATAGTATATTTGGAATCAGTGAAAAATTTTGAACAAGAATATTGTATTCAAAACTTCTATTTTACAGTTTCAAATTTTCAACTTTAAACAAAGGAAATCTTCAAACACGAATTACTCGAGTTATAGTTGAGCAATCATTTCACAAATAGTATATTTGGAATCAGTGCAAAATTCTGAACAAGAAAAATGTTCTCAAAAGTTTAAAATGTACAGTTTTGAAATTTCGAATTTTAACAAAGTTTTGTACGTCAAACTAAAACAACAATTTCTCGAGTTATAATGGCGTAATCGTTTCACAAATAGTATATTTGGAATCAGTGAAAAATTCTGAACAAGAATATTGTATTCAAAACTTCTATTTTACAGTTTCAAATTTTCAACTTTAAACAAAGGAAATCTTCAAACACGAATTACTCGAGTTATAGTTGAGCAATCATTTCACAAATAGTATATTTGGAATCAGTGCAAAATTGTGAACAAGAATAATGTTCTCAAAAGTTTAAAATGTACAGTTTTGAAATTTCCAATTTTAACAAAGTTTTGTACGTCAAACTAAAACAAGAATTTCTCGAGTTATAATGGCGTAATCGTTTCACAAATAGTATATTTGGAATCAGTGAAAAATTCTGAACAAGAATAATGTTCTCAAAAGTTTAAAATGCACAGTTTTGAAATTTCGAATTTTAACAAAGTTTTGTACGTCAAACTAAAACAACAATTACTCGAGTTATAGTTGAGCAATCATTTCACAAATAGTATATTTGGAATCAGTGAAAAATTCTGAACAAGAATATTGTATTCAAAACTTCTATTATACAGTTTCAAATTTTCAACTTTAAACAAAGGAAATCTTCAAACACGAATTACTCGAGTTATAGTTGAGCAATCATTTCACAAATAGTATATTTGGAATCAGTGCAAAATTGTGAACAAGAATAATGTTCTCAAAAGTTTAAAATGTACAGTTTTGAAATTTCGAATTTTAACAAAGTTTTGTACGTCAAACTAAAACAAGAATTTCTCGAGTTATAATGGCGTAATCGTTTCACAAATAGTATATTTGGAATCAGTGAAAAATTCTGAACAAGAATATTGTTCTCAAAAGTTTAAAATGCACAGTTTTGAAATTTCGAATTTTAACAAAGTTTTGTACGTCAAACTAAAACAACAATTTCTCGAGTTATAATGGCGTAATCGTTTCACAAATAGTATATTTGGAATCAGTGAAAAATTTTGAACAAGAATATTGTATTCAAAACTTCTATTTTACAGTTTCAAATTTTCAACTTTAAACAAAGGAAATCTTCAAACACGAATTACTCGAGTTATAGTTGAGCAATCATTTCACAAATAGTATATTTGGAATCAGTGCAAAATTCTGAACAAGAAAAATGTTCTCAAAAGTTTAAAATGTACAGTTTTGAAATTTCGAATTTTAACAAAGTTTTGTACGTCAAACTAAAACAACAATTTCTCGAGTTATAATGGCGTAATCGTTTCACAAATAGTATATTTGGAATCAGTGAAAAATTCTGAACAAGAATAATGTTCTCAAAAGTTTAAAATGCACAGTTTTGAAATTTCGAATTTTAACAAAGTTTTGTACGTCAAACTAAAACAACAATTTCTCGAGTTATAATGGCGTAATCGTTTCACAAATAGTATATTTGGAATCAGTGAAAAATTTTGAACAAGAATATTGTATTCAAAACTTCTATTTTACAGTTTCAAATTTTCAACTTTAAACAAAGGAAATCTTCAAACACGAATTACTCGAGTTATAGTTGAGCAATCATTTCACAAATAGTATATTTGGAATCAGTGCAAAATTCTGAAGAAGAAAAATGTTCTCAAAAGTTTAAAATGTACAGTTTTGAAATTTCGAATTTTAACAAAGTTTTGTACGTCAAACTAAAACAACAATTTCTCGAGTTATAATGGCGTAATCGTTTCACAAATAGTATATTTGGAATCAGTGAAAAATTCTAAACAAGAATATTGTATTCAAAACTTCTATTTTACAGTTTCAAATTTTCAACTTTAAACAAAGGAAATCTTCAAACACGAATTACTCGAGTTATAGTTGAGCAATCATTTCACAAATAGTATATTTGGAATCAGTGCAAAATTGTGAACAAGAATAATGTTCTCAAAAGTTTAAAATGTACAGTTTTGAAATTTCGAATTTTAACAAAGTTTTGTACGTCAAACTAAAACAAGAATTTCTCGAGTTATAATGGCGTAATCGTTTCACAAATAGTATATTTGGAATCAGTGAAAAATTCTGAACAAGAATAATGTTCTCAAAAGTTTAAAATGCACAGTTTTGAAATTTCGAATTTTAACAAAGTTTTGTACGTCAAACTAAAACAACAATTTCTCGAGTTATAATGGCGTAATCGTTTCACAAATAGTATATTTGGAATCAGTGAAAAATTCTGAACAAGAATAATGTTCTCAAAAGTTTAAAATGCACAGTTTTGAAATTTCGAATTTTAACAAAGTTTTGTACGTCAAACTAAAACAACAATTTCTCGAGTTATAATGGCGTAATCGTTTCACAAATAGTATATTTGGAATCAGTGAAAAATTTTGAACAAGAATATTGTATTCAAAACTTCTATTTTACAGTTTCAAATTTTCAACTTTAAACAAAGGAAATCTTCAAACACGAATTACTCGAGTTATAGTTGAGCAATCATTTCACAAATAGTATATTTGGAATCAGTGCAAAATTGTGAACAAGAATAATGTTCTCAAAAGTTTAAAATGTACAGTTTTGAAATTTCCAATTTTAACAAAGTTTTGTACGTCAAACTAAAACAAGAATTTCTCGAGTTATAATGGCGTAATCGTTTCACAAATAGTATATTTGGAATCAGTGAAAAATTCTGAACAAGAATAATGTTCTCAAAAGTTTAAAATGCACAGTTTTGAAATTTCGAATTTTAACAAAGTTTTGTACGTCAAACTAAAACAACAATTACTCGAGTTATAGTTGAGCAATCATTTCACAAATAGTATATTTGGAATCAGTGAAAAATTCTGAACAAGAATATTGTATTCAAAACTTCTATTTTACAGTTTCAAATTTTCAACTTTAAACAAAGGAAATCTTCAAACACGAATTACTCGAGTTATAGTTGAGCAATCATTTCACAAATAGTATATTTGGAATCAGTGCAAAATTCTGAACAAGAAAAATGTTCTCAAAAGTTTAAAATGTACAGTTTTGAAATTTCGAATTTTAACAAAGTTTTGTACGTCAAACTAAAACAAGAATTTCTCGAGTTATAATGGCGTAATCGTTTCACAAATAGTATATTTGGAATCAGTGAAAAATTCTGAACAAGAATAATGTTCTCAAAAGTTTAAAATGCACAGTTTTGAAATTTCGAATTTTAACAAAGTTTTGTACGTCAAACTAAAACAACAATTTCTCGAGTTATAATGGCGTAATCGTTTCACAAATAGTATATTTGGAATCAGTGAAAAATTTTGAACAAGAATATTGTATTCAAAACTTATATTTTACAGTTTCAAATTTTCAACTTTAAACAAAAGAAATCTTCAAACACGAATTACTCGAGTTATAGTTGAGCAATCATTTCACAAATAGTATATTTGGAATCAGTGCAAAATTCTAAACAAGAATAATGTTCTCAAAAGTTTACAATGCACAGTTTTGAAATTTCGAATTTTAACAAAGTTTTGTACGTCAAACTAAAACAACAATTTCTCGAGTTATAATGGCGTAATCGTTTCACAAATAGTATATTTGGAATCAGTGAAAAATTCTAAACAAGAATATTGTATTCAAAACTTATATTTTACAGTTTCAAATTTTCAACTTTAAACAAAAGAAATCTTCAAACACGAATTACTCGAGTTATAGTTGAGCAATCATTTCACAAATAGTATATTTGGAATCAGTGCAAAATTCTGAACAAGAATAATGTTCTCAAAAGTTTAAAATGCACAGTTTTGAAATTTCGAATTTTAACAAAGTTTTGTACGTCAAACTAAAACAACAATTTCTCGAGTTATAATGGCGTAATCGTTTCACAAATAGTATATTTGGAATCAGTGAAAAATTTTGAACAAGAATATTGTATTCAAAACTTCTATTTTACAGTTTCAAATTTTCAACTTTAAACAAAGGAAATCTTCAAACACGAATTACTCGAGTTATAGTTGAGCAATCATTTCACAAATAGTATATTTGGAATCAGTGCAAAATTCTGAACAAGAAAAATGTTCTCAAAAGTTTAAAATGTACAGTTTTGAAATTTCGAATTTTAACAAAGTTTTGTACGTCAAACTAAAACAACAATTTCTCGAGTTATAATGGCGTAATCGTTTCACAAATAGTATATTTGGAATCAGTGAAAAATTCTGAACAAGAATATTGTATTAAAAACTTCTATTTTACAGTTTCAAATTTTCAACTTTAAACAAAGGAAATCTTCAAACACGAATTACTCGAGTTATAGTTGAGCAATCATTTCACAAATAGTATATTTGGAATCAGTGCAAAATTGTGAACAAGAATAATGTTCTCAAAAGTTTAAAATGTACAGTTTTGAAATTTCGAATTTTAACAAAGTTTTGTACGTCAAACTAAAACAAGAATTTCTCGAGTTATAATGGCGTAATCGTTTCACAAATAGTATATTTGGAATCAGTGAAAAATTTTGAACAAGAATATTGTATTCAAAACTTCTATTTTACAGTTTCAAATTTTCAACTTTAAACAAAGGAAATCTTCAAACACGAATTACTCGAGTTATAGTTGAGCAATCATTTCACAAATAGTATATTTGGAATCAGTGCAAAATTCTGAACAAGAAAAATGTTCTCAAAAGTTTAAAATGTACAGTTTTGAAATTTCGAATTTTAACAAAGTTTTGTACGTCAAACTAAAACAACAATTTCTCGAGTTATAATGGCGTAATCGTTTCACAAATAGTATATTTGGAATCAGTGAAAAATTCTGAACAAGAATATTGTATTAAAAACTTCTATTTTACAGTTTCAAATTTTCAACTTTAAACAAAGGAAATCTTCAAACACGAATTACTCGAGTTATAGTTGAGCAATCATTTCACAAATAGTATATTTGGAATCAGTGCAAAATTGTGAACAAGAATAATGTTCTCAAAAGTTTAAAATGTACAGTTTTGAAATTTCGAATTTTAACAAAGTTTTGTACGTCAAACTAAAACAAGAATTTCTCGAGTTATAATGGCGTAATCGTTTCACAAATAGTATATTTGGAATCAGTGAAAAATTTTGAACAAGAATATTGTATTCAAAACTTCTATTTTACAGTTTCAAATTTTCAACTTTAAACAAAGGAAATCTTCAAACACGAATTACTCGAGTTATAGTTGAGCAATCATTTCACAAATAGTATATTTGGAATCAGTGCAAAATTCTGAACAAGAAAAATGTTCTCAAAAGTTTAAAATGTACAGTTTTGAAATTTCGAATTTTAACAAAGTTTTGTACGTCAAACTAAAACAAGAATTTCTCGAGTTATAATGGCGTAATCGTTTCACAAATAGTATATTTGGAATCAGTGAAAAATTCTGAACAAGAATATTGTATTCAAAACTTCTATTTTACAGTTTCAAATTTTCAACTTTAAACAAAGGAAATCTTCAAACACGAATTACTCGAGTTATAGTTGAGCAATCATTTCACAAATAGTATATTTGGAATCAGTGCAAAATTGTGAACAAGAATAATGTTCTCAAAAGTTTAAAATGTACAGTTTTGAAATTTCGAATTTTAACAAAGTTTTGTACGTCAAACTAAAACAAGAATTTCTCGAGTTATAATGGCGTAATCGTTTCACAAATAGTATATTTGGAATCAGTGAAAAATTCTGAACAAGAATAATGTTCTCAAAAGTTTAAAATGTACAGTTTTGAAATTTCGAATTTTAACAAAGTTTTGTACGTCAAACTAAAACAAGAATTTCTCGAGTTATAATGGCGTAATCGTTTCACAAATAGTATATTTGGAATCAGTGAAAAATTTTGAACAAGAATATTGTATTCAAAACTTCTATTTTACAGTTTCAAATTTTCAACTTTAAACAAAGGAAATCTTCAAACACGAATTACTCGAGTTATAGTTGAGCAATCATTTCACAAATAGTATATTTGGAATCAGTGCAAAATTCTGAACAAGAAAAATGTTCTCAAAAGTTTAAAATGTACAGTTTTGAAATTTCGAATTTTAACAAAGTTTTGTACGTCAAACTAAAACAACAATTTCTCGAGTTATAATGGCGTAATCGTTTCACAAATAGTATATTTGGAATCAGTGAAAAATTCTGAACAAGAATATTGTATTCAAAACTTCTATTTTACAGTTTCAAATTTTCAACTTTAAACAAAGGAAATCTTCAAACACGAATTACTCGAGTTATAGTTGAGCAATCATTTCACAAATAGTATATTTGGAATCAGTGCAAAATTGTGAACAAGAATAATGTTCTCAAAAGTTTAAAATGTACAGTTTTGAAATTTCGAATTTTAACAAAGTTTTGTACGTCAAACTAAAACAAGAATTTCTCGAGTTATAATGGCGTAATCGTTTCACAAATAGTATATTTGGAATCAGTGAAAAATTCTGAACAAGAATAATGTTCTCAAAAGTTTAAAATGCACAGTTTTGAAATTTCGAATTTTAACAAAGTTTTGTACGTCAAACTAAAACAACAATTTCTCGAGTTATAATGGCGTAATCGTTTCACAAATAGTATATTTGGAATCAGTGAAAAATTTTGAACAAGAATATTGTATTCAAAACTTCTATTTTACAGTTTCAAATTTTCAACTTTAAACAAAGGAAATCTTCAAACACGAATTACTCGAGTTATAGTTGAGCAATCATTTCACAAATAGTATATTTGGAATCAGTGCAAAATTCTGAACAAGAAAAATGTTCTCAAAAGTTTAAAATGTACAGTTTTGAAATTTCGAAATTTAACAAAGTTTTGTACGTCAAACTAAAACAACAATTTCTCGAGTTATAATGGCGTAATCGTTTCACAAATAGTATATTTGGAATCAGTGAAAAATTTTGAACAAGAATATTGTATTCAAAACTTCTATTTTACAGTTTCAAATTTTCAACTTTAAACAAAGGAAATCTTCAAACACGAATTACTCGAGTTATAGTTGAGCAATCATTTCACAAATAGTATATTTGGAATCAGTGCAAAATTCTGAACAAGAAAAATGTTCTCAAAAGTTTAAAATGTACAGTTTTGAAATTTCGAATTTTAACAAAGTTTTGTACGTCAAACTAAAACAACAATTTCTCGAGTTATAATGGCGTAATCGTTTCACAAATAGTATATTTGGAATCAGTGAAAAATTCTGAACAAGAATATTGTATTCAAAACTTCTATTTTACAGTTTCAAATTTTCAACTTTAAACAAAGGAAATCTTCAAACACGAATTACTCGAGTTATAGTTGAGCAATCATTTCACAAATAGTATATTTGGAATCAGTGCAAAATTCTGAACAAGAAAAATGTTCTCAAAAGTTTAAAATGTACAGTTTTGAAATTTCGAATTTTAACAAAGTTTTGTACGTCAAACTAAAACAAGAATTTCTCGAGTTATAATGGCGTAATCGTTTCACAAATAGTATATTTGGAATCAGTGAAAAATTCTGAACAAGAATAATGTTCTCAAAAGTTTAAAATGCACAGTTTTGAAATTTCGAATTTTAACAAAGTTTTGTACGTCAAACTAAAACAACAATTACTCGAGTTATAGTTGAGCAATCATTTCACAAATAGTATATTTGGAATCAGTGAAAAATTCTGAACAAGAATATTGTATTCAAAACTTCTATTATACAGTTTCAAATTTTCAACTTTAAACAAAGGAAATCTTCAAACACGAATTACTCGAGTTATAGTTGAGCAATCATTTCACAAATAGTATATTTGGAATCAGTGCAAAATTGTGAACAAGAATAATGTTCTCAAAAGTTTAAAATGTACAGTTTTGAAATTTCGAATTTTAACAAAGTTTTGTACGTCAAACTAAAACAAGAATTTCTCGAGTTATAATGGCGTAATCGTTTCACAAATAGTATATTTGGAATCAGTGAAAAATTCTGAACAAGAATATTGTATTCAAAACTTCTATTTTACAGTTTCAAATTTTCAACTTTAAACAAAGGAAATCTTCAAACACGAATTACTCGAGTTATAGTTGAGCAATCATTTCACAAATAGTATATTTGGAATCAGTGCAAAATTGTGAACAAGAATAATGTTCTCAAAAGTTTAAAATGTACAGTTTTGAAATTTCGAATTTTAACAAAGTTTTGTACGTCAAACTAAAACAAGAATTTCTCGAGTTATAATGGCGTAATCGTTTCACAAATAGTATATTTGGAATCAGTGAAAAATTCTGAACAAGAATAATGTTCTCAAAAGTTTAAAATGCACAGTTTTGAAATTTCGAATTTTAACAAAGTTTTGTACGTCAAACTAAAACAACAATTTCTCGAGTTATAATGGCGTAATCGTTTCACAAATAGTATATTTGGAATCAGTGAAAAATTTTGAACAAGAATATTGTATTCAAAACTTCTATTTTACAGTTTCAAATTTTCAACTTTAAACAAAGGAAATCTTCAAACACGAATTACTCGAGTTATAGTTGAGCAATCATTTCACAAATAGTATATTTGGAATCAGTGCAAAATTCTGAACAAGAAAAATGTTCTCAAAAGTTTAAAATGTACAGTTTTGAAATTTCGAATTTTAACAAAGTTTTGTACGTCAAACTAAAACAAGAATTTCTCGAGTTATAATGGCGTAATCGTTTCACAAATAGTATATTTGGAATCAGTGAAAAATTCTGAACAAGAATAATGTTCTCAAAAGTTTAAAATGCACAGTTTTGAAATTTCGAATTTTAACAAAGTTTTGTACGTCAAACTAAAACAACAATTTCTCGAGTTATAATGGCGTAATCGTTTCACAAATAGTATATTTGGAATCAGTGAAAAATTTTGAACAAGAATATTGTATTCAAAACTTCTATTTTACAGTTTCAAATTTTCAACTTTAAACAAAGGAAATCTTCAAACACGAATTACTCGAGTTATAGTTGAGCAATCATTTCACAAATAGTATATTTGGAATCAGTGCAAAATTCTGAACAAGAATAATGTTCTCAAAAGTTTAAAATGTACAGTTTTGAAATTTCGAATTTTAACAAAGTTTTGTACGTCAAACTAAAACAAGAATTTCTCGAGTTATAATGGCGTAATCGTTTCACAAATAGTATATTTGGAATCAGTGAAAAATTCTGAACAAGAATATTGTATTCAAAACTTCTATTTTACAGTTTCAAATTTTCAACTTTAAACAAAGGAAATCTTCAAACACGAATTACTCGAGTTATAGTTGAGCAATCATTTCACAAATAGTATATTTGGAATCAGTGCAAAATTGTGAACAAGAATAATGTTCTCAAAAGTTTAAAATGTACAGTTTTGAAATTTCGAATTTTAACAAAGTTTTGTACGTCAAACTAAAACAAGAATTTCTCGAGTTATAATGGCGTAATCGTTTCACAAATAGTATATTTGGAATCAGTGAAAAATTCTGAACAAGAATAATGTTCTCAAAAGTTTAAAATGCACAGTTTTGAAATTTCGAATTTTAACAAAGTTTTGTACGTCAAACTAAAACAACAATTTCTCGAGTTATAATGGCGTAATCGTTTCACAAATAGTATATTTGGAATCAGTGAAAAATTTTGAACAAGAATATTGTATTCAAAACTTCTATTTTACAGTTTCAAATTTTCAACTTTAAACAAAGGAAATCTTCAAACACGAATTACTCGAGTTATAGTTGAGCAATCATTTCACAAATAGTATATTTGGAATCAGTGCAAAATTCTGAACAAGAAAAATGTTCTCAAAAGTTTAAAATGTACAGTTTTGAAATTTCGAATTTTAACAAAGTTTTGTACGTCAAACTAAAACAAGAATTTCTCGAGTTATAATGGCGTAATCGTTTCACAAATAGTATATTTGGAATCAGTGAAAAATTCTGAACAAGAATAATGTTCTCAAAAGTTTAAAATGCACAGTTTTGAAATTTCGAATTTTAACAAAGTTTTGTACGTCAAACTAAAACAACAATTTCTCGAGTTATAATGGCGTAATCGTTTCACAAATAGTATATTTGGAATCAGTGAAAAATTTTGAACAAGAATATTGTATTCAAAACTTCTATTTTACAGTTTCAAATTTTCAACTTTAAACAAAGGAAATCTTCAAACACGAATTACTCGAGTTATAGTTGAGCAATCATTTCACAAATAGTATATTTGGAATCAGTGCAAAATTCTGAACAAGAAAAATGTTCTCAAAAGTTTAAAATGTACAGTTTTGAAATTTCGAATTTTAACAAAGTTTTGTACGTCAAACTAAAACAACAATTTCTCGAGTTATAATGGCGTAATCGTTTCACAAATAGTATATTTGGAATCAGTGAAAAATTCTGAACAAGAATATTGTATTCAAAACTTCTATTTTACAGTTTCAAATTTTCAACTTTAAACAAAGGAAATCTTCAAACACGAATTACTCGAGTTATAGTTGAGCAATCATTTCACAAATAGTATATTTGGAATCAGTGCAAAATTGTGAACAAGAATAATGTTCTCAAAAGTTTAAAATGTACAGTTTTGAAATTTCCAATTTTAACAAAGTTTTGTACGTCAAACTAAAACAAGAATTTCTCGAGTTATAATGGCGTAATCGTTTCACAAATAGTATATTTGGAATCAGTGAAAAATTCTGAACAAGAATAATGTTCTCAAAAGTTTAAAATGCACAGTTTTGAAATTTCGAATTTTAACAAAGTTTTGTACGTCAAACTAAAACAACAATTACTCGAGTTATAGTTGAGCAATCATTTCACAAATAGTATATTTGGAATCAGTGAAAAATTCTGAACAAGAATATTGTATTCAAAACTTCTATTATACAGTTTCAAATTTTCAACTTTAAACAAAGGAAATCTTCAAACACGAATTACTCGAGTTATAGTTGAGCAATCATTTCACAAATAGTATATTTGGAATCAGTGCAAAATTGTGAACAAGAATAATGTTCTCAAAAGTTTAAAATGTACAGTTTTGAAATTTCGAATTTTAACAAAGTTTTGTACGTCAAACTAAAACAAGAATTTCTCGAGTTATAATGGCGTAATCGTTTCACAAATAGTATATTTGGAATCAGTGAAAAATTCTGAACAAGAATAATGTTCTCAAAAGTTTAAAATGCACAGTTTTGAAATTTCGAATTTTAACAAAGTTTTGTACGTCAAACTAAAACAACAATTTCTCGAGTTATAATGGCGTAATCGTTTCACAAATAGTATATTTGGAATCAGTGAAAAATTTTGAACAAGAATATTGTATTCAAAACTTCTATTTTACAGTTTCAAATTTTCAACTTTAAACAAAGGAAATCTTCAAACACGAATTACTCGAGTTATAGTTGAGCAATCATTTCACAAATAGTATATTTGGAATCAGTGCAAAATTCTGAACAAGAAAAATGTTCTCAAAAGTTTAAAATGTACAGTTTTGAAATTTCGAATTTTAACAAAGTTTTGTACGTCAAACTAAAACAACAATTTCTCGAGTTATAATGGCGTAATCGTTTCACAAATAGTATATTTGGAATCAGTGAAAAATTCTGAACAAGAATATTGTATTCAAAACTTCTATTTTACAGTTTCAAATTTTCAACTTTAAACAAAGGAAATCTTCAAACACGAATTACTCGAGTTATAGTTGAGCAATCATTTCACAAATAGTATATTTGGAATCAGTGCAAAATTCTGAAGAAGAAAAATGTTCTCAAAAGTTTAAAATGTACAGTTTTGAAATTTCGAATTTTAACAAAGTTTTGTACGTCAAACTAAAACAACAATTTCTCGAGTTATAATGGCGTAATCGTTTCACAAATAGTATATTTGGAATCAGTGAAAAATTCTAAACAAGAATATTGTATTCAAAACTTCTATTTTACAGTTTCAAATTTTCAACTTTAAACAAAGGAAATCTTCAAACACGAATTACTCGAGTTATAGTTGAGCAATCATTTCACAAATAGTATATTTGGAATCAGTGCAAAATTGTGAACAAGAATAATGTTCTCAAAAGTTTAAAATGTACAGTTTTGAAATTTCGAATTTTAACAAAGTTTTGTACGTCAAACTAAAACAAGAATTTCTCGAGTTATAATGGCGTAATCGTTTCACAAATAGTATATTTGGAATCAGTGAAAAATTCTGAACAAGAATAATGTTCTCAAAAGTTTAAAATGCACAGTTTTGAAATTTCGAATTTTAACAAAGTTTTGTACGTCAAACTAAAACAACAATTTCTCGAGTTATAATGGCGTAATCGTTTCACAAATAGTATATTTGGAATCAGTGAAAAATTCTGAACAAGAATAATGTTCTCAAAAGTTTAAAATGCACAGTTTTGAAATTTCGAATTTTAACAAAGTTTTGTACGTCAAACTAAAACAACAATTTCTCGAGTTATAATGGCGTAATCGTTTCACAAATAGTATATTTGGAATCAGTGAAAAATTTTGAACAAGAATATTGTATTCAAAACTTCTATTTTACAGTTTCAAATTTTCAACTTTAAACAAAGGAAATCTTCAAACACGAATTACTCGAGTTATAGTTGAGCAATCATTTCACAAATAGTATATTTGGAATCAGTGCAAAATTCTGAACAAGAAAAATGTTCTCAAAAGTTTAAAATGTACAGTTTTGAAATTTCGAAATTTAACAAAGTTTTGTACGTCAAACTAAAACAACAATTTCTCGAGTTATAATGGCGTAATCGTTTCACAAATAGTATATTTGGAATCAGTGAAAAATTTTGAACAAGAATATTGTATTCAAAACTTCTATTTTACAGTTTCAAATTTTCAACTTTAAACAAAGGAAATCTTCAAACACGAATTACTCGAGTTATAGTTGAGCAATCATTTCACAAATAGTATATTTGGAATCAGTGCAAAATTGTGAACAAGAATAATGTTCTCAAAAGTTTAAAATGCACAGTTTTGAAATTTCGAATTTTAACAAAGTTTTGTACGTCAAACTAAAACAACAATTTCTCGAGTTATAATGGCGTAATCGTTTCACAAATAGTATATTTGGAATCAGTGAAAAATTTTGAACAAGAATATTGTATTCAAAACTTCTATTTTACAGTTTCAAATTTTCAACTTTAAACAAAGGAAATCTTCAAACACGAATTACTCGAGTTATAGTTGAGCAATCATTTCACAAATAGTATATTTGGAATCAGTGCAAAATTGTGAACAAGAAAAATGTTCTCAAAAGTTTAAAATGTACAGTTTTGAAATTTCGAATTTTAACAAAGTTTTGTACGTCAAACTAAAACAACAATTTCTCGAGTTATAATGGCGTAATCGTTTCACAAATAGTATATTTGGAATCAGTGAAAAATTCTGAACAAGAATATTGTATTCAAAACTTCTATTTTACAGTTTCAAATTTTCAACTTTAAACAAAGGAAATCTTCAAACACGAATTACTCGAGTTATAGTTGAGCAATCATTTCACAAATAGTATATTTGGAATCAGTGCAAAATTGTGAACAAGAATAATGTTCTCAAAAGTTTAAAATGTACAGTTTTGAAATTTCCAATTTTAACAAAGTTTTGTACGTCAAACTAAAACAAGAATTTCTCGAGTTATAATGGCGTAATCGTTTCACAAATAGTATATTTGGAATCAGTGAAAAATTCTGAACAAGAATAATGTTCTCAAAAGTTTAAAATGCACAGTTTTGAAATTTCGAATTTTAACAAAGTTTTGTACGTCAAACTAAAACAACAATTACTCGAGTTATAGTTGAGCAATCATTTCACAAATAGTATATTTGGAATCAGTGAAAAATTCTGAACAAGAATATTGTATTCAAAACTTCTATTATACAGTTTCAAATTTTCAACTTTAAACAAAGGAAATCTTCAAACACGAATTACTCGAGTTATAGTTGAGCAATCATTTCACAAATAGTATATTTGGAATCAGTGCAAAATTGTGAACAAGAATAATGTTCTCAAAAGTTTAAAATGTACAGTTTTGAAATTTCGAATTTTAACAAAGTTTTGTACGTCAAACTAAAACAAGAATTTCTCGAGTTATAATGGCGTAATCGTTTCACAAATAGTATATTTGGAATCAGTGAAAAATTCTGAACAAGAATAATGTTCTCAAAAGTTTAAAATGCACAGTTTTGAAATTTCGAATTTTAACAAAGTTTTGTACGTCAAACTAAAACAACAATTTCTCGAGTTATAATGGCGTAATCGTTTCACAAATAGTATATTTGGAATCAGTGAAAAATTTTGAACAAGAATATTGTATTCAAAACTTCTATTTTACAGTTTCAAATTTTCAACTTTAAACAAAGGAAATCTTCAAACACGAATTACTCGAGTTATAGTTGAGCAATCATTTCACAAATAGTATATTTGGAATCAGTGCAAAATTCTGAACAAGAAAAATGTTCTCAAAAGTTTAAAATGTACAGTTTTGAAATTTCGAATTTTAACAAAGTTTTGTACGTCAAACTAAAACAACAATTTCTCGAGTTATAATGGCGTAATCGTTTCACAAATAGTATATTTGGAATCAGTGAAAAATTCTGAACAAGAATATTGTATTCAAAACTTCTATTTTACAGTTTCAAATTTTCAACTTTAAACAAAGGAAATCTTCAAACACGAATTACTCGAGTTATAGTTGAGCAATCATTTCACAAATAGTATATTTGGAATCAGTGCAAAATTCTGAACAAGAAAAATGTTCTCAAAAGTTTAAAATGTACAGTTTTGAAATTTCGAATTTTAACAAAGTTTTGTACGTCAAACTAAAACAACAATTTCTCGAGTTATAATGGCGTAATCGTTTCACAAATAGTATATTTGGAATCAGTGAAAAATTCTAAACAAGAATATTGTATTCAAAACTTCTATTTTACAGTTTCAAATTTTCAACTTTAAACAAAGGAAATCTTCAAACACGAATTACTCGAGTTATAGTTGAGCAATCATTTCACAAATAGTATATTTGGAATCAGTGCAAAATTGTGAACAAGAATAATGTTCTCAAAAGTTTAAAATGTACAGTTTTGAAATTTCGAATTTTAACAAAGTTTTGTACGTCAAACTAAAACAAGAATTTCTCGAGTTATAATGGCGTAATCGTTTCACAAATAGTATATTTGGAATCAGTGAAAAATTCTGAACAAGAATAATGTTCTCAAAAGTTTAAAATGCACAGTTTTGAAATTTCGAATTTTAACAAAGTTTTGTACGTCAAACTAAAACAACAATTTCTCGAGTTATAATGGCGTAATCGTTTCACAAATAGTATATTTGGAATCAGTGAAAATTTCTGAACAAGAATAATGTTCTCAAAAGTTTAAAATGCACAGTTTTGAAATTTCGAATTTTAACAAAGTTTTGTACGTCAAACTAAAACAACAATTTCTCGAGTTATAATGGCGTAATCGTTTCACAAATAGTATATTTGGAATCAGTGAAAAATTTTGAACAAGAATATTGTATTCAAAACTTCTATTTTACAGTTTCAAATTTTCAACTTTAAACAAAGGAAATCTTCAAACACGAATTACTCGAGTTATAGTTGAGCAATCATTTCACAAATAGTATATTTGGAATCAGTGCAAAATTCTGAACAAGAAAAATGTTCTCAAAAGTTTAAAATGTACAGTTTTGAAATTTCGAAATTTAACAAAGTTTTGTACGTCAAACTAAAACAACAATTTCTCGAGTTATAATGGCGTAATCGTTTCACAAATAGTATATTTGGAATCAGTGAAAAATTTTGAACAAGAATATTGTATTCAAAACTTCTATTTTACAGTTTCAAATTTTCAACTTTAAACAAAGGAAATCTTCAAACACGAATTACTCGAGTTATAGTTGAGCAATCATTTCACAAATAGTATATTTGGAATCAGTGCAAAATTGTGAACAAGAATAATGTTCTCAAAAGTTTAAAATGTACAGTTTTGAAATTTCGAATTTTAACAAAGTTTTGTACGTCAAACTAAAACAACAATTTCTCGAGTTATAATGGCGTAATCGTTTCACAAATAGTATATTTGGAATCAGTGAAAAATTTTGAACAAGAATATTGTATTCAAAACTTCTATTTTACAGTTTCAAATTTTCAACTTTAAACAAAGGAAATCTTCAAACACGAATTACTCGAGTTATAGTTGAGCAATCATTTCACAAATAGTATATTTGGAATCAGTGCAAAATTGTGAACAAGAATAATGTTCTCAAAAGATTAAAATGTACAGTTTTGAAATTTCGAATTTTAACAAAGTTTTGTACGTCAAACTAAAACAAGAATTTCTCGAGTTATAATGGCGTAATCGTTTCACAAATAGTATATTTGGAATCAGTGAAAAATTTTGAACAAGAATATTGTATTCAAAACTTCTATTTTACAGTTTCAAATTTTCAACTTTAAACAAAGGAAATCTTCAAACACGAATTACTCGAGTTATAGTTGAGCAATCATTTCACAAATAGTATATTTGGAATCAGTGCAAAATTGTGAACAAGAATAATGTTCTCAAAAGTTTAAAATGTACAGTTTTGAAATTTCGAATTTTAACAAAGTTTTGTACGTCAAACTAAAACAACAATTTCTCGAGTTATAATGGCGTAATCGTTTCACAAATAGTATATTTGGAATCAGTGAAAAATTTTGAACAAGAATATTGTATTCAAAACTTCTATTTTACAGTTTCAAATTTTCAACTTTAAACAAAGGAAATCTTCAAACACGAATTACTCGAGTTATAGTTGAGCAATCATTTCACAAATAGTATATTTGGAATCAGTGCAAAATTGTGAACAAGAATAATGTTCTCAAAAGTTTAAAATGTACAGTTTTGAAATTTCGAATTTTAACAAAGTTTTGTACGTCAAACTAAAACAAGAATTTCTCGAGTTATAATGGCGTAATCGTTTCACAAATAGTATATTTGGAATCAGTGAAAAATTCTGAACAAGAATAATGTTCTCAAAAGTTTAAAATGCACAGTTTTGAAATTTCGAATTTTAACAAAGTTTTGTACGTCAAACTAAAACAACAATTACTCGAGTTATAGTTGAGCAATCATTTCACAAATAGTATATTTGGAATCAGTGAAAAATTCTGAACAAGAATATTGTATTCAAAACTTCTATTATACAGTTTCAAATTTTCAACTTTAAACAAAGGAAATCTTCAAACACGAATTACTCGAGTTATAGTTGAGCAATCATTTCACAAATAGTATATTTGGAATCAGTGCAAAATTTTGAACAAGAAAAATGTTCTCAAAAGTTTAAAATGTACAGTTTTGAAATTTCGAATTTTAACAAAGTTTTGTATGTCAAACTAAAACAACAATTTCTCGAGTTATAATGGCGTAATCGTTTCACAAATAGTATATTTGGAATCAGTGAAAAATTCTGAACAAGAATATTGTATTCAAAACTTCTATTTTACAGTTTCAAATTTTCAACTTTAAACAAAGGAAATCTTCAAACACGAATTACTCGAGTTATAGTTGAGCAATCATTTCACAAATAGTATATTTGGAATCAGTGCAAAATTGTGAACAAGAATAATGTTCTCAAAAGTTTAAAATGTACAGTTTTGAAATTTCGAATTTTAACAAAGTTTTGTACGTCAAACTAAAACAAGAATTTCTCGAGTTATAATGGCGTAATCGTTTCACAAATAGCATATTTGGAATCAGTGAAAAATTCTGAACAAGAATATTGTATTCAAAACTTCTATTTTACAGTTTCAAATTTTCAACTTTAAACAAAGGAAATCTTCAAACACGAATTACTCGAGTTATAGTTGAGCAATCATTTCACAAATAGTATATTTGGAATCAGTGCAAAATTGTGAACAAGAATAATGTTCTCAAAAGTTTAAAATGTACAGTTTTGAAATTTCGAATTTTAACAAAGTTTTGTACGTCAAACTAAAACAAGAATTTCTCGAGTTATAATGGCGTAATCGTTTCACAAATAGTATATTTGGAATCAGTGAAAAATTCTGAACAAGAATAATGTTCTCAAAAGTTTAAAATGCACAGTTTTGAAATTTCGAATTTTAACAAAGTTTTGTACGTCAAACTAAAACAACAATTTCTCGAGTTATAATGGCGTAATCGTTTCACAAATAGTATATTTGGAATCAGTGAAAAATTTTGAACAAGAATATTGTATTCAAAACTTCTATTTTACAGTTTCAAATTTTCAACTTTAAACAAAGGAAATCTTCAAACACGAATTACTCGAGTTATAGTTGAGCAATCATTTCACAAATAGTATATTTGGAATCAGTGCAAAATTGTGAACAAGAATAATGTTCTCAAAAGTTTAAAATGTACAGTTTTGAAATTTCGAATTTTAACAAAGTTTTGTACGTCAAACTAAAACAAGAATTTCTCGAGTTATAATGGCGTAATCGTTTCACAAATAGTATATTTGGAATCAGTGAAAAATTCTGAACAAGAATAATGTTCTCAAAAGTTTAAAATGCACAGTTTTGAAATTTCGAATTTTAACAAAGTTTTGTACGTCAAACTAAAACAACAATTACTCGAGTTATAGTTGAGCAATCATTTCACAAATAGTATATTTGGAATCAGTGAAAAATTCTGAACAAGAATATTGTATTCAAAACTTCTATTATACAGTTTCAAATTTTCAACTTTAAACAAAGGAAATCTTCAAACACGAATTACTCGAGTTATAGTTGAGCAATCATTTCACAAATAGTATATTTGGAATCAGTGCAAAATTTTGAACAAGAAAAATGTTCTCAAAAGTTTAAAATGTACAGTTTTGAAATTTCGAATTTTAACAAAGTTTTGTATGTCAAACTAAAACAACAATTTCTCGAGTTATAATGGCGTAATCGTTTCACAAATAGTATATTTGGAATCAGTGAAAAATTCTGAACAAGAATATTGTATTCAAAACTTCTATTTTACAGTTTCAAATTTTCAACTTTAAACAAAGGAAATCTTCAAACACGAATTACTCGAGTTATAGTTGAGCAATCATTTCACAAATAGTATATTTGGAATCAGTGCAAAATTCTGAACAAGAAAAATGTTCTCAAAAGTTTAAAATGTACAGTTTTGAAATTTCGAATTTTAACAAAGTTTTGTACGTCAAACTAAAACAACAATTTCTCGAGTTATAATGGCGTAATCGTTTCACAAATAGTATATTTGGAATCAGTGAAAAATTCTGAACAAGAATATTGTATTCAAAACTTCCATTTTACAGTTTCAAATTTTCAACTTTAAACAAAGGAAATCTTCAAACACGAATTACTCGAGTTATAGTTGAGCAATCATTTCACAAATAGTATATTTGGAATCAGTGCAAAATTGTGAACAAGAATAATGTTCTCAAAAGTTTAAAATGTACAGTTTTGAAATTTCGAATTTTAACAAAGTTTTGTACGTCAAACTAAAACAAGAATTTCTCGAGTTATAATGGCGTAATCGTTTCACAAATAGTATATTTGGAATCAGTGAAAAATTCTGAACAAGAATAATGTTCTCAAAAGTTTAAAATGCACAGTTTTGAAATTTCGAATTTTAACAAAGTTTTGTACGTCAAACTAAAACAACAATTACTCGAGTTATAGTTGAGCAATCATTTCACAAATAGTATATTTGGAATCAGTGAAAAATTCTGAACAAGAATATTGTATTCAAAACTTCTATTTTACAGTTTCAAATTTTCAACTTTAAACAAAGGAAATCTTCAAACACGAATTACTCGAGTTATAGTTGAGCAATCATTTCACAAATAGTATATTTGGAATCAGTGCAAAATTTTGAACAAGAAAAATGTTCTCAAAAGTTTAAAATGTACAGTTTTGAAATTTCGAATTTTAACAAAGTTTTGTATGTCAAACTAAAACAACAATTTCTCGAGTTATAATGGCGTAATCGTTTCACAAATAGTATATTTGGAATCAGTGAAAAATTCTGAACAAGAATATTGTATTCAAAACTTCTATTTTACAGTTTCAAATTTTCAACTTTAAACAAAGGAAATCTTCAAACACGAATTACTCGAGTTATAGTTGAGCAATCATTTCACAAATAGTATATTTGGAATCAGTGCAAAATTGTGAACAAGAATAATGTTCTCAAAAGTTTAAAATGTACAGTTTTGAAATTTCGAATTTTAACAAAGTTTTGTAGGTCAAACTAAAACAAGAATTTCTCGAGTTATAATGGCGTAATCGTTTCACAAATAGTATATTTGGAATCAGTGAAAAATTCTGAACAAGAATATTGTATTCAAAACTTATATTTTACAGTTTCAAATTTTCAACTTTAAACAAAAGAAATCTTCAAACACGAATTACTCGAGTTATAGTTGAGCAATCATTTCACAAATAGTATATTTGGAATCAGTGAAAAATTCTGAACAAGAATAATGTTCTCAAAAGTTTAAAATGCACAGTTTTGAAATTTCGAATTTTAACAAAGTTTTGTACGTCAAACTAAAACAACAATTACTCGAGTTATAGTTGAGCAATCATTTCACAAATAGTATATTTGGAATCAGTGAAAAATTCTGAACAAGAATATTGTATTCAAAACTTCTATTATACAGTTTCAAATTTTCAACTTTAAACAAAGGAAATCTTCAAACACGAATTACTCGAGTTATAGTTGAGCAATCATTTCACAAATAGTATATTTGGAATCAGTGCAAAATTCTGAACAAGAATAATGTTCTCAAAAGTTTACAATGCACAGTTTTGAAATTTCGAATTTTAACAAAGTTTTGTACGTCAAACTAAAACAACAATTTCTCGAGTTATAATGGCGTAATCGTTTCACAAGTAGTATATTTGGAATCAGTGAAAAATTTTGAACAAGAATATTGTATTCAAAACTTCTATTTTACAGTTTCAAATTTTCAACTTTAAACAAAGGAAATCTTCAAACACGAATTACTCGATTTATAGTTGAGCAATCATTTCACAAATAGTATATTTGGAATCAGTGCAAAATTCTGAACAAGAAAAATGTTCTCAAAAGTTTAAAATGTACAGTTTTGAAATTTCGAATTTTAACAAAGTTTTGTACGTCAAACTAAAACAACAATTTCTCGAGTTATAATGGCGTAATCGTTTCACAAATAGTATATTTGGAATCAGTGAAAAATTCTGAACAAGAATATTGTATTCAAAACTTCTATTTTACAGTTTCAAATTTTCAACTTTAAACAAAGGAAATCTTCAAACACGAATTACTCGAGTTATAGTTGAGCAATCATTTCACAAATAGTATATTTGGAATCAGTGCAAAATTCTGAACAAGAAAAATGTTCTCAAAAGTTTAAAATGTACAGTTTTGAAATTTCGAATTTTAACAAAGTTTTGTACGTCAAACTAAAACAACAATTTCTCGAGTTATAATGGCGTAATCGTTTCACAAATAGTATATTTGGAATCAGTGCAAAATTCTGAACAAGAATAATGTTCTCAAAAGTTTACAATGCACAGTTTTGAAATTTCGAATTTTAACAAAGTTTTGTACGTCAAACTAAAACAACAATTTCTCGAGTTATAATGGCGTAATCGTTTCACAAATAGTATATTTGGAATCAGTGAAAAATTCTGAACAAGAATATTGTATTCAAAACTTCTATTTTACAGTTTCAAATTTTCAACTTTAAACAAAGGAAATCTTCAAACACGAATTACTCGAGTTATAGTTGAGCAATCATTTTACAAATAGTATATTTGGAATCAGTGCAAAATTCTGAACAAGAATAATGTTCTCAAAAGTTTAAAATGTACAGTTTTGAAATTTCGAATTTTAACAAAGTTTTGTACGTCAAACTAAAACAACAATTTCTCGAGTTATAATGGCGTAATCGTTTCACAAATAGTATATTTGGAATCAGTGAAAAATTCTAAACAAGAATATTGTATTCAAAACTTATATTTTACAGTTTCAAATTTTCAACTTTAAACAAAAGAAATCTTCAAACACGAATTACTCGAGTTATAGTTGAGCAATCATTTCACAAATAGTATATTTGGAATCAGTGCAAAATTCTGAACAAGAAAAATGTTCTCAAAAGTTTAAAATGTACAGTTTTGAAATTTCGAATTTTAACAAAGTTTTGTACGTCAAACTAAAACAACAATTTCTCGAGTTATAATGGCGTAATCGTTTCACAAATAGTATATTTGGAATCAGTGCAAAATTCTGAACAAGAAAAATGTTCTCAAAAGTTTAAAATGTACAGTTTTGAAATTTCGAATTTTAACAAAGTTTTGTACGTCAAACTAAAACAACAATTTCTCGAGTTATAATGGCGTAATCGTTTCACAAATAGTATATTTGGAATCAGTGCAAAATTCTGAACAAGAATAATGTTCTCAAAAGTTTACAATGCACAGTTTTGAAATTTCGAATTTTAACAAAGTTTTGTACGTCAAACTAAAACAACAATTTCTCGAGTTATAATGGCGTAATCGTTTCACAAATAGTATATTTGGAATCAGTGAAAAATTCTGAACAAGAATATTGTATTCAAAACTTCTATTTTACAGTTTCAAATTTTCAACTTTAAACAAAGGAAATCTTCAAACACGAATTACTCGAGTTATAGTTGAGCAATCATTTCACAAATAGTATATTTGGAATCAGTGCAAAATTCTGAACAAGAAAAATGTTCTCAAAAGTTTAAAATGTACAGTTTTGAAATTTCGAATTTTAACAAAGTTTTGTACGTCAAACTAAAACAACAATTTCTCGAGTTATAATGGCGTAATCGTTTCACAAATAGTATATTTGGAATCAGTGCAAAATTCTGAACAAGAATAATGTTCTCAAAAGTTTACAATGCACAGTTTTGAAATTTCGAATTTTAACAAAGTTTTGTACGTCAAACTAAAACAACAATTTCTCGAGTTATAATGGCGTAATCGTTTCACAAATAGTATATTTGGAATCAGTGAAAAATTTTGAACAAGAATATTGTATTCAAAACTTCTATTTTACAGTTTCAAATTTTCAACTTTAAACAAAGGAAATCTTCAAACACGAATTACTCGATTTATAGTTGAGTAATCATTTCACAAATAGTATATTTGGAATCAGTGCAAAATTCTGAACAAGAAAAATGTTCTCAAAAGTTTAAAATGTACAGTTTTGAAATTTCGAATTTTAACAA
Organism: Haliclystus octoradiatus; assembly: GCA_916610825.1. Classification (NCBI taxonomy): domain Eukaryota; kingdom Metazoa; phylum Cnidaria; class Staurozoa; order Stauromedusae; family Haliclystidae; genus Haliclystus; species Haliclystus octoradiatus. The sequence continues at coordinate 11,946 of CAKAJK010000010.1, read as the reverse complement.
AGTTTTGTACGTCAAACTAAAACAACAATTTCTCGAGTTATAATGGCGTAATCGTTTCACAAATAGTATATTTGGAATCAGTGCAAAATTCTGAACAAGAATAATGTTCTCAAAAGTTTACAATGCACAGTTTTGAAATTTCGAATTTTAACAAAGTTTTGTACGTCAAACTAAAACAACAATTTCTCGAGTTATAATGGCGTAATCGTTTCACAAATAGTATATTTGGAATCAGTGAAAAATTCTGAACAAGAATATTGTATTCAAAACTTCTATTTTACAGTTTCAAATTTTCAACTTTAAACAAAGGAAATCTTCAAACACGAATTACTCGAGTTATAGTTGAGCAATCATTTTACAAATAGTATATTTGGAATCAGTGCAAAATTATGAAAAAGAATAATGTTCTCAAAAGTTTAAAATGTACAGTTTTGAAATTTCGAATTTTAACAAAGTTTTGTACGTCAAACTAAAACAACAATTTCTCGAGTTATAATGGCTTAATCGTTTCACAAATAGTATATTTGGAATCAGTGAAAAATTCTAAACAAGAATATTGTATTCAAAACTTATATTTTACAGTTTCAAATTTTCAACTTTAAACAAAAGAAATCTTCAAACACGAATTACTCGAGTTATAGTTGAGCAATCATTTCACAAATAGTATATTTGGAATCAGTGCAAAATTCTGAACAAGAATAATGTTCTCAAAAGTTTAAAATGCACAGTTTTGAAATTTCGAATTTTAACAAAGTTTTGTACGTCAAACTAAAACAACAATTTCTCGAGTTATAATGGCGTAATCGTTTCACAAATAGTATATTTGGAATCAGTGAAAAATTTTGAACAAGAATATTGTATTCAAAACTTCTATTTTACAGTTTCAAATTTTCAACTTTAAACAAAGGAAATCTTCAAACACGAATTACTCGAGTTATAGTTGAGCAATCATTTCACAAATAGTATATTTAGAATCAGTGCAAAATTCTGAACAAGAAAAATGTTCTCAAAAGTTTAAAATGTACAGTTTTGAAATTTCGAATTTTAACAAAGTTTTGTACGTCAAACTAAAACAACAATTTCTCGAGTTATAATGGCGTAATCGTTTCACAAATAGTATATTTGGAATCAGTGCAAAATTCTGAACAAGAATAATGTTCTCAAAAGTTTACAATGCACAGTTTTGAAATTTCGAATTTTAACAAAGTTTTGTACGTCAAACTAAAACAACAATTTCTCGAGTTATAATGGCGTAATCGTTTCACAAGTAGTATATTTGGAATCAGTGAAAAATTCTGAACAAGAATATTGTATTCAAAACTTCTATTTTACAGTTTCAAATTTTCAACTTTAAACAAAGGAAATCTTCAAACACGAATTACTCGAGTTATAGTTGAGCAATCATTTCACAAATAGTATATTTGGAATCAGTGCAAAATTCTGAACAAGAATAATGTTCTCAAAAGTTTAAAATGTACAGTTTTGAAATTTCGAATTTTAAGAAAGTTTTGTACGTCAAACTAAAACAACAATTTCTCGAGTTATAATGGCGTAATCGTTTCACAAGTAGTATATTTGGAATCAGTGAAAAATTCTGAACAAGAATATTGTATTCAAAACTTCTATTTTACAGTTTCAAATTTTCAACTTTAAACAAAGGAAATCTTCAAACACGAATTACTCGAGTTATAGTTGAGCAATCATTTCACAAATAGTATATTTGGAATCAGTGCAAAATTCTGAACAAGAAAAATGTTCTCAAAAGTTTAAAATGTACAGTTTTGAAATTTCGAATTTTAACAAAGTTTTGTACGTCAAACTAAAACAACAATTTCTCGAGTTATAATGGCGTAATCGTTTCACAAATAGTATATTTGGAATCAGTGAAAAATTCTGAACAAGAATATTGTATTCAAAACTTCTATTTTACAGTTTCAAATTTTCAACTTTAAACAAAGGAAATCTTCAAACACGAATTACTCGAGTTATAGTTGAGCAATCATTTCACAAATAGTATATTTGGAATCAGTGCAAAATTCTGAACAAGAAAAATGTTCTCAAAAGTTTAAAATGTACAGTTTTGAAATTTCGAATTTTAACAAAGTTTTGTACGTCAAACTAAAACAACAATTTCTCGAGTTATAATGGCGTAATCGTTTCACAAATAGTATATTTGGAATCAGTGCAAAATTCTGAACAAGAATAATGTTCTCAAAAGTTTACAATGCACAGTTTTGAAATTTCGAATTTTAACAAAGTTTTGTACGTCAAACTAAAACAACAATTTCTCGAGTTATAATGGCGTAATCGTTTCACAAATAGTATATTTGGAATCAGTGAAAAATTTTGAACAAGAATATTGTATTCAAAACTTCTATTTTACAGTTTCAAATTTTCAACTTTAAACAAAGGAAATCTTCAAACACGAATTACTCGATTTATAGTTGAGTAATCATTTCACAAATAGTATATTTGGAATCAGTGCAAAATTCTGAACAAGAAAAATGTTCTCAAAAGTTTAAAATGTACAGTTTTGAAATTTCGAATTTTAACAAAGTTTTGTACGTCAAACTAAAACAACAATTTCTCGAGTTATAATGGCGTAATCGTTTCACAAATAGTATATTTGGAATCAGTGCAAAATTCTGAACAAGAATAATGTTCTCAAAAGTTTACAATGCACAGTTTTGAAATTTCGAATTTTAACAAAGTTTTGTACGTCAAACTAAAACAACAATTTCTCGAGTTATAATGGCGTAATCGTTTCACAAATAGTATATTTGGAATCAGTGAAAAATTCTGAACAAGAATATTGTATTCAAAACTTCTATTTTACAGTTTCAAATTTTCAACTTTAAACAAAGGAAATCTTCAAACACGAATTACTCGAGTTATAGTTGAGCAATCATTTTACAAATAGTATATTTGGAATCAGTGCAAAATTCTGAACAAGAATAATGTTCTCAAAAGTTTAAAATGTACAGTTTTGAAATTTCGAATTTTAACAAAGTTTTGTACGTCAAACTAAAACAACAATTTCTCGAGTTATAATGGCGTAATCGTTTCACAAATAGTATATTTGGAATCAGTGAAAAAAATTCTAAACAAGAATATTGTATTCAAAACTTATATTTTACAGTTTCAAATTTTCAACTTTAAACAAAAGAAATCTTCAAACACGAATTACTCGAGTTATAGTTGAGCAATCATTTCACAAATAGTATATTTGGAATCAGTGCAAAATTCTGAACAAGAATAATGTTCTCAAAAGTTTAAAATGCACAGTTTTGAAATTTCGAATTTTAACAAAGTTTTGTACGTCAAACTAAAACAACAATTTCTCGAGTTATAATGGCGTAATCGTTTCACAAATAGTATATTTGGAATCAGTGAAAAATTTTGAACAAGAATATTGTATTCAAAACTTCTATTTTACAGTTTCAAATTTTCAACTTTAAACAAAGGAAATCTTCAAACACGAATTACTCGAGTTATAGTTGAGCAATCATTTCACAAATAGTATATTTAGAATCAGTGCAAAATTCTGAACAAGAAAAATGTTCTCAAAAGTTTAAAATGTACAGTTTTGAAATTTCGAATTTTAACAAAGTTTTGTACGTCAAACTAAAACAACAATTTCTCGAGTTATAATGGCGTAATCGTTTCACAAATAGTATATTTGGAATCAGTGCAAAATTCTGAACAAGAATAATGTTCTCAAAAGTTTACAATGCACAGTTTTGAAATTTCGAATTTTAACAAAGTTTTGTACGTCAAACTAAAACAACAATTTCTCGAGTTATAATGGCGTAATCGTTTCACAAGTAGTATATTTGGAATCAGTGAAAAATTCTGAACAAGAATATTGTATTCAAAACTTCTATTTTACAGTTTCAAATTTTCAACTTTAAACAAAGGAAATCTTCAAACACGAATTACTCGAGTTATAGTTGAGCAATCATTTCACAAATAGTATATTTGGAATCAGTGCAAAATTCTGAACAAGAATAATGTTCTCAAAAGTTTAAAATGTACAGTTTTGAAATTTCGAATTTTAAGAAAGTTTTGTACGTCAAACTAAAACAACAATTTCTCGAGTTATAATGGCGTAATCGTTTCACAAGTAGTATATTTGGAATCAGTGAAAAATTCTGAACAAGAATATTGTATTCAAAACTTCTATTTTACAGTTTCAAATTTTCAACTTTAAACAAAGGAAATCTTCAAACACGAATTACTCGAGTTATAGTTGAGCAATCATTTCACAAATAGTATATTTGGAATCAGTGCAAAATTCTGAACAAGAAAAATGTTCTCAAAAGTTTAAAATGTACAGTTTTGAAATTTCGAATTTTAACAAAGTTTTGTACGTCAAACTAAAACAACAATTTCTCGAGTTATAATGGCGTAATCGTTTCACAAATAGTATATTTGGAATCAGTGCAAAATTCTGAACAAGAATAATGTTCTCAAAAGTTTACAATGCACAGTTTTGAAATTTCGAATTTTAACAAAGTTTTGTACGTCAAACTAAAACAACAATTTCTCGAGTTATAATGGCGTAATCGTTTCACAAATAGTATATTTGGAATCAGTGAAAAATTCTGAACAAGAATATTGTATTCAAAACTTCTATTTTACAGTTTCAAATTTTCAACTTTAAACAAAGGAAATCTTCAAACACGAATTACTCGAGTTATAGTTGAGCAATCATTTCACAAATAGTATATTTGGAATCAGTGCAAAATTCTGAACAAGAAAAATGTTCTCAAAAGTTTAAAATGTACAGTTTTGAAATTTCGAATTTTAACAAAGTTTTGTACGTCAAACTAAAACAACAATTTCTCGAGTTATAATGGCGTAATCGTTTCACAAATAGTATATTTGGAATCAGTGCAAAATTCTGAACAAGAATAATGTTCTCAAAAGTTTACAATGCACAGTTTTGAAATTTCGAATTTTAACAAAGTTTTGTACGTCAAACTAAAACAACAATTTCTCGAGTTATAATGGCGTAATCGTTTCACAAGTAGTATATTTGGAATCAGTGAAAAATTTTGAACAAGAATATTGTATTCAAAACTTCTATTTTACAGTTTCAAATTTTCAACTTTAAACAAAGGAAATCTTCAAACACGAATTACTCGATTTATAGTTGAGCAATCATTTCACAAATAGTATATTTGGAATCAGTGCAAAATTCTGAACAAGAAAAATGTTCTCAAAAGTTTAAAATGTACAGTTTTGAAATTTCGAATTTTAACAAAGTTTTGTACGTCAAACTAAAACAACAATTTCTCGAGTTATAATGGCGTAATCGTTTCACAAATAGTATATTTGGAATCAGTGAAAAATTCTGAACAAGAATATTGTATTCAAAACTTCTATTTTACAGTTTCAAATTTTCAACTTTAAACAAAGGAAATCTTCAAACACGAATTACTCGAGTTATAGTTGAGTAATCATTTCACAAATAGTATATTTGGAATCAGTGCAAAATTCTGAACAAGAAAAATGTTCTCAAAAGTTTAAAATGTACAGTTTTGAAATTTCGAATTTTAACAAAGTTTTGTACGTCAAACTAAAACAACAATTTCTCGAGTTATAATGGCGTAATCGTTTCACAAATAGTATATTTGGAATCAGTGCAAAATTCTGAACAAGAATAATGTTCTCAAAAGTTTACAATGCACAGTTTTGAAATTTCGAATTTTAACAAAGTTTTGTACGTCAAACTAAAACAACAATTTCTCGAGTTATAATGGCGTAATCGTTTCACAAATAGTATATTTGGAATCAGTGAAAAATTCTGAACAAGAATATTGTATTCAAAACTTCTATTTTACAGTTTCAAATTTTCAACTTTAAACAAAGGAAATCTTCAAACACGAATTACTCGAGTTATAGTTGAGCAATCATTTTACAAATAGTATATTTGGAATCAGTGCAAAATTCTGAACAAGAATAATGTTCACAAAAGTTTAAAATGTACAGTTTTGAAATTTCGAATTTTAACAAAGTTTTGTACGTCAACTAAAACAACAATTGCTCGAGTTATAATGGCGTAATCGTTTCACAAATAGTATATTTGGAATCAGTGAAAAATTCTAAACAAGAATATTGTATTCAAAACTTATATTTTACAGTTTCAAATTTTCAACTTTAAACAAAAGAAATCTTCAAACACGAATTACTCGAGTTATAGTTGAGCAATCATTTCACAAATAGTATATTTGGAATCAGTGCAAAATTCTGAACAAGAATAATGTTCTCAAAAGTTTAAAATGCACAGTTTTGAAATTTCGAATTTTAACAAAGTTTTGTACGTCAAACTAAAACAACAATTTCTCGAGTTATAATGGCGTAATCGTTTCACAAATAGTATATTTGGAATCAGTGAAAAATTTTGAACAAGAATATTGTATTCAAAACTTCTATTTTACAGTTTCAAATTTTCAACTTTAAACAAAGGAAATCTTCAAACACGAATTACTCGAGTTATAGTTGAGCAATCATTTCACAAATAGTATATTTAGAATCAGTGCAAAATTCTGAACAAGAAAAATGTTCTCAAAAGTTTAAAATGTACAGTTTTGAAATTTCGAATTTTAACAAAGTTTTGTAAGTCAAACTAAAACAACAATTTCTCGAGTTATAATGGCGTAATCGTTTCACAAATAGTATATTTGGAATCAGTGAAAAATTCTGAACAAGAATATTGTATTCAAAACTTCTATTTTACAGTTTCAAATTTTCAACTTTAAACAAAGGAAATCTTCAAACACGAATTACTCGAGTTATAGTTGAGCAATCATTTTACAAATAGTATATTTGGAATCAGTGCAAAATTCTGAACAAGAATAATGTTCTCAAAAGTTTAAAATGTACAGTTTTGAAATTTCGAATTTTAACAAAGTTTTGTACGTCAAACTAAAACAACAATTTCTCGAGTTATAATGGCGTAATCGTTTCACAAATAGTATATTTGGAATCAGTGAAAAATTCTAAACAAGAATATTGTATTCAAAACTTATATTTTACAGTTTCAAATTTTCAACTTTAAACAAAAGAAATCTTCAAACACGAATTACTCGAGTTATAGTTGAGCAATCATTTCACAAATAGTATATTTGGAATCAGTGCAAAATTCTGAACAAGAATAATGTTCTCAAAAGTTTAAAATGCACAGTTTTGAAATTTCGAATTTTAACAAAGTTTTGTACGTCAAACTAAAACAACAATTTCTCGAGTTATAATGGCGTAATCGTTTCACAAATAGTATATTTGGAATCAGTGAAAAATTTTGAACAAGAATATTGTATTCAAAACTTCTATTTTACAGTTTCAAATTTTCAACTTTAAACAAAGGAAATCTTCAAACACGAATTACTCGAGTTATAGTTGAGCAATCATTTCACAAATAGTATATTTAGAATCAGTGCAAAATTCTGAACAAGAAAAATGTTCTCAAAAGTTTAAAATGTACAGTTTTGAAATTTCGAATTTTAACAAAGTTTTGTAAGTCAAACTAAAACAACAATTTCTCGAGTTATAATGGCGTAATCGTTTCACAAATAGTATATTTGGAATCAGTGCAAAATTCTGAACAAGAATAATGTTCTCAAAAGTTTACAATGCACAGTTTTGAAATTTCGAATTTTAACAAAGTTTTGTACGTCAAACTAAAACAACAATTTCTCGAGTTATAATGGCGTAATCGTTTCACAAGTAGTATATTTGGAATCAGTGAAAAATTCTGAACAAGAATATTGTATTCAAAACTTCTATTTTACAGTTTCAAATTTTCAACTTTAAACAAAGGAAATCTTCAAACACGAATTACTCGAGTTATAGTTGAGCAATCATTTCACAAATAGTATATTTGGAATCAGTGCAAAATTCTGAACAAGAATAATGTTCTCAAAAGTTTAAAATGTACAGTTTTGAAATTTCGAATTTTAAGAAAGTTTTGTACGTCAAACTAAAACAACAATTTCTCGAGTTATAATGGCGTAATCGTTTCACAAGTAGTATATTTGGAATCAGTGAAAAATTCTGAACAAGAATATTGTATTCAAAACTTCTATTTTACAGTTTCAAATTTTCAACTTTAAACAAAGGAAATCTTCAAACACGAATTACTCGAGTTATAGTTGAGCAATCATTTCACAAATAGTATATTTGGAATCAGTGCAAAATTCTGAACAAGAAAAATGTTCTCAAAAGTTTAAAATGTACAGTTTTGAAATTTCGAATTTTAACAAAGTTTTGTAAGTCAAACTAAAACAACAATTTCTCGAGTTATAATGGCGTAATCGTTTCACAAATAGTATATTTGGAATCAGTGCAAAATTCTGAACAAGAATAATGTTCTCAAAAGTTTACAATGCACAGTTTTGAAATTTCGAATTTTAACAAAGTTTTGTACGTCAAACTAAAACAACAATTTCTCGAGTTATAATGGCGTAATCGTTTCACAAGTAGTATATTTGGAATCAGTGAAAAATTTTGAACAAGAATATTGTATTCAAAACTTCTATTTTACAGTTTCAAATTTTCAACTTTAAACAAAGGAAATCTTCAAACATGAATTACTCGATTTATAGTTGAGCAATCATTTCACAAATAGTATATTTGGAATCAGTGCAAAATTCTGAACAAGAAAAATGTTCTCAAAAGTTTAAAATGTACAGTTTTGAAATTTCGAATTTTAACAAAGTTTTGTACGTCAAACTAAAACAACAATTTCTCGAGTTATAATGGCGTAATCGTTTCACAAATAGTATATTTGGAATCAGTGAAAAATTCTAAACAAGAATATTGTATTCAAAACTTATATTTTACAGTTTCAAATTTTCAACTTTAAACAAAAGAAATCTTCAAACACGAATTACTCGAGTTATAGTTGAGCAATCATTTCACAAATAGTATATTTGGAATCAGTGCAAAATTCTGAACAAGAATAATGTTCTCAAAAGTTTAAAATGCACAGTTTTGTAATTTCGAATTTTAACAAAGTTTTGTACGTCAAACTAAAACAACAATTTCTCGAGTTATAATGGCGTAATCGTTTCACAAATAGTATATTTGGAATCAGTGAAAAATTTTGAACAAGAATATTGTATTCAAAACTTCTATTTTACAGTTTCAAATTTTCAACTTTAAACAAAGGAAATCTTCAAACACGAATTACTCGAGTTATAGTTGAGCAATCATTTCACAAATAGTATATTTAGAATCAGTGCAAAATTCTGAACAAGAAAAATGTTCTCAAAAGTTTAAAATGTACAGTTTTGAAATTTCGAATTTTAACAAAGTTTTGTACGTCAAACTAAAACAACAATTTCTCGAGTTATAATGGCGTAATCGTTTCACAAATAGTATATTTGGAATCAGTGCAAAATTCTGAACAAGAATAATGTTCTCAAAAGTTTACAATGCACAGTTTTGAAATTTCGAATTTTAACAAAGTTTTGTACGTCAAACTAAAACAACAATTTCTCGAGTTATAATGGCGTAATCGTTTCACAAGTAGTATATTTGGAATCAGTGAAAAATTCTGAACAAGAATATTGTATTCAAAACTTCTATTTTACAGTTTCAAATTTTCAACTTTAAACAAAGGAAATCTTCAAACACGAATTACTCGAGTTATAGTTGAGCAATCATTTCACAAATAGTATATTTGGAATCAGTGCAAAATTCTGAACAAGAATAATGTTCTCAAAAGTTTAAAATGTACAGTTTTGAAATTTCGAATTTTAAGAAAGTTTTGTACGTCAAACTAAAACAACAATTTCTCGAGTTATAATGGCGTAATCGTTTCACAAGTAGTATATTTGGAATCAGTGAAAAATTCTGAACAAGAATATTGTATTCAAAACTTCTATTTTACAGTTTCAAATTTTCAACTTTAAACAAAGGAAATCTTCAAACACGAATTACTCGAGTTATAGTTGAGCAATCATTTCACAAATAGTATATTTGGAATCAGTGCAAAATTCTGAACAAGAAAAATGTTCTCAAAAGTTTAAAATGTACAGTTTTGAAATTTCGAATTTTAACAAAGTTTTGTACGTCAAACTAAAACAACAATTTCTCGAGTTATAATGGCGTAATCGTTTCACAAATAGTATATTTGGAATCAGTGCAAAATTCTGAACAAGAATAATGTTCTCAAAAGTTTACAATGCACAGTTTTGAAATTTCGAATTTTAACAAAGTTTTGTACGTCAAACTAAAACAACAATTTCTCGAGTTATAATGGCGTAATCGTTTCACAAGTAGTATATTTGGAATCAGTGAAAAATTTTGAACAAGAATATTGTATTCAAAACTTCTATTTTACAGTTTCAAATTTTCAACTTTAAACAAAGGAAATCTTCAAACACGAATTACTCGATTTATAGTTGAGCAATCATTTCACAAATAGTATATTTGGAATCAGTGCAAAATTCTGAACAAGAAAAATGTTCTCAAAAGTTTAAAATGTACAGTTTTGAAATTTCGAATTTTAACAAAGTTTTGTACGTCAAACTAAAACAACAATTTCTCGAGTTATAATGGCGTAATCGTTTCACAAATAGTATATTTGGAATCAGTGAAAAATTCTGAACAAGAATATTGTATTCAAAACTTCTATTTTACAGTTTCAAATTTTCAACTTTAAACAAAGGAAATCTTCAAACACGAATTACTCGAGTTATAGTTGAGCAATCATTTCACAAATAGTATATTTGGAATCAGTGCAAAATTCTGAACAAGAAAAATGTTCTCAAAAGTTTAAAATGTACAGTTTTGAAATTTCGAATTTTAACAAAGTTTTGTACGTCAAACTAAAACAACAATTTCTCGAGTTATAATGGCGTAATCGTTTCACAAATAGTATATTTGGAATCAGTGCAAAATTCTGAACAAGAATAATGTTCTCAAAAGTTTACAATGCACAGTTTTGAAATTTCGAATTTTAACAAAGTTTTGTACGTCAAACTAAAACAACAATTTCTCGAGTTATAATGGCGTAATCGTTTCACAAATAGTATATTTGGAATCAGTGAAAAATTTTGAACAAGAATATTGTATTCAAAACTTCTATTTTACAGTTTCAAATTTTCAACTTTAAACAAAGGAAATCTTCAAACACGAATTACTCGATTTATAGTTGAGTAATCATTTCACAAATAGTATATTTGGAATCAGTGCAAAATTCTGAACAAGAAAAATGTTCTCAAAAGTTTAAAATGTACAGTTTTGAAATTTCGAATTTTAACAAAGTTTTGTACGTCAAACTAAAACAACAATTTCTCGAGTTATAATGGCGTAATCGTTTCACAAATAGTATATTTGGAATCAGTGCAAAATTCTGAACAAGAATAATGTTCTCAAAAGTTTACAATGCACAGTTTTGAAATTTCGAATTTTAACAAAGTTTTGTACGTCAAACTAAAACAACAATTTCTCGAGTTATAATGGCGTAATCGTTTCACAAATAGTATATTTGGAATCAGTGAAAAATTTTGAACAAGAATATTGTATTCAAAACTTCTATTTTACAGTTTCAAATTTTCAACTTTAAACAAAGGAAATCTTCAAACACGAATTACTCGATTTATAGTTGAGTAATCATTTCACAAATAGTATATTTGGAATCAGTGCAAAATTCTGAACAAGAAAAATGTTCTCAAAAGTTTAAAATGTACAGTTTTGAAATTTCGAATTTTAACAAAGTTTTGTACGTCAAACTAAAACAACAATTTCTCGAGTTATAATGGCGTAATCGTTTCACAAATAGTATATTTGGAATCAGTGCAAAATTCTGAACAAGAATAATGTTCTCAAAAGTTTACAATGCACAGTTTTGAAATTTCGAATTTTAACAAAGTTTTGTACGTCAAACTAAAACAACAATTTCTCGAGTTATAATGGCGTAATCGTTTCACAAATAGT
>CAKAJK010000009.1:0-135991 GCA_916610825.1 Haliclystus octoradiatus | reverse complement strand
GTGTTTGAAGATTTCCTTTGTTTAAAGTTGAAAATTTGAAACTGTAAAATAGACGTTTTGAATACAATATTCTTGTTCAGAATTTTTCACTGATTCCAAATATACTATTTGTGAAACGATTACACCATTATAACTCGAGAAATTGTTGTTTTAGTTTGACGTACAAAACTTTGTTAAAATTCGAAATTTCAAAACTGTGCATTTTAAACTTTTGAGAACATTATTCTTGTTCACAATTTTGCACTGATTCCAAATATACTATTTGTGAAATGATTGCTCAACTATAACTCGAGTAATTCGTGTTTCAAGATTTCCTTTGTTTAAAGTTGAAAATTTGAAACTGTAAAATAGAAGTTTTGAATACAATATTCTTGTTCAGAATTTTTCACTGATTCCCAAATATACTATTTGTGAAACGATTACGCCATTATAACTCGAGAAATTCTTGTTTTAGTTTGACGTACAAAACTTTGTTAAAATTCGAAATTTCAAAACTGTACATTTTAAACTTTGAGAACATTCGTCTTGTTCAAAATTTTGCACTGATTCCAAATATACTATTTGTGAAATGATTTCTCATTATAACTCGAGTAATTAGTGTTTCAAGATTTCCTTTGTTTAAAGTTGAAAATTTGAAACTGTAACATAGAAGTTTTGAATACAATATTCCTTGTTCAGAATTTTTTACTGATTCCAAATATGCTATTTGTGAAACGATTACGCCCTTATAACTCGAGAAATTCTTGTTTTAGTTTGACGTACAAAACTTTGTTAAAATTCGAAATTTCAAAACTGTACATTTTCAACTTTTGAGAACTTTATTCTTGTTCAGAATTTTGCACTGATTCCAAATATATTATTTGTGAAACGATTGCGCCATTATAACTCGAGTAATTCGTGTTTGAAGATTTCCTTTGTTTAAAGTTGAAAATTTGAAACTGTAAAATAGACGTTTTGAATACAATATTCTTGTTCAGAATTTTTCACTGATTCCAAATATACTATTTGTGAAACGATTACACCATTATAACTCGAGAAATTGTTGTTTTAGTTTGACGTACAAAACTTTGTTAAAATTCGAAATTTCAAAACTGTGCATTTTAAACTTTTGAGAACATTATTCTTGTTCACAATTTTGCACTGATTCCAAATATACTATTTGTGAAATGATTGCTCAACTATAACTCGAGTAATTCGTGTTTCAAGATTTCCTTTGTTTAAAGTTGAAAATTTGAAACTGTAAAATAGAAGTTTTGAATACAATATTCTTGTTCAGAATTTTTTACTGATTCCAAATATTCTATTTGTGAAACGATTACGCCATTATAACTCGAGAAATTCTTGTTTTAGTTTGACGTACAAAACTTTGTTAAAATTCGAAATTTCAAAACTGTACATTTTAAACTTTTGAGAACATTAGTCTTGTTCACAATTTTGCACTGATTCCAAATATACTATTTGTGAAATGATTTCTCAATTATAACTCGAGTAATTAGTGTTTCAAGATTTCCTTTGTTTAAAGTTGAAAATTTGAAACTGTAACATAGAAGTTTTGAATACAATATTCTTGTTCAGAATTTTTTACTGATTCCAAATATGCTATTTGTGAAACGATTACGCCCTTATAACTCGAGAAATTCTTGTTTTAGTTTGACGTACAAAACTTTGTTAAAATTCGAAATTTCAAAACTGTACATTTTCAACTTTTGAGAACTTTATTCTTGTTCAGAATTTTGCACTGATTCCAAATATATTATTTGTGAAACGATTGCGCCATTATAACTGGAGAACTTCTTGTTTTAGTTTAACGTACAAAACTTTGTTAAAATTCGAAATTTCAAAACTGTACATTTTAAACTTTTGAGAACATTAGTCTTGTTCAGAATTTTGCACTGATTCCAAATATACTATTTGTGAAATGATTCCTCAATTATAACTCGAGTAATTAGTGTTTCAAGATTTCCTTTGTTTAATGTTGAAAATTTGAAACTGTAACATAGAAGTTTTGAATACAATATTCTTGTTCAGAATTTTTTACTGATTCCAAATATGCTATTTGTGAAACGATTACGCCCTTATAACTCGAGAAATTCTTGTTTTAGTTTGACGTACAAAACTTTGTTAAAATTCGAAATTTCAAAACTGTACATTTTCAACTTTTGAGAACTTTATTCTTGTTCAGAATTTTGCACTGATTCCAAATATATTATTTGTGAAACGATTGCGCCATTATAACTGGAGAACTTCTTGTTTTAGTTTAACATACAAAACTTTGTTAAAATTCGAAATTTCAAAACTGTACATTTTAAACTTTTGAGAACATTAGTCTTGTTCAGAATTTGCACTGATTCCAAATATACTATTTGTGAAATGATTGCTCAACTATAACTCGAGTAATTAGTGTTTCAAGATTTCCTTTGTTTAAAGTTGAAAATTTGAAACTGTAAAATAGAAGTTTTGAATACAATATTCTTGTTCAGAATTTTTTACTGATTCCAAATATTCTATTTGTGAAACGATTACGCCATTATAACTCGAGAAATTGTTGTTTTAGTTTGACGTACAAAACTTTGTTCAAATTCGAAATTTCAAAACTGTGCATTTTAAACTTTTGAGAACATTATTCTTGTTCACAATTTTGCACTGATTCCAAATATACTATTTGTGAAATGATTGCTCAACTATAACTCGAGTAATTCGTGTTTGAAGATTTCCTTTGTTTAAAGTTGAAAATTTGAAACTGTAAAATAGACGTTTTGAATACAATATTCTTGTTCAGAATTTTTCACTGATTCCAAATATACTATTTGTGAAACGATTACACCATTATAACTCGAGAAATTGTTGTTTTAGTTTGACGTACAAAACTTTGTTAAAATTCGAAATTTCAAAACTGTGCATTTTAAACTTTTGAGAACATTATTCTTGTTCACAATTTTGCACTGATTCCAAATATACTATTTGTGAAATGATTGCTCAACTATAACTCGAGTAATTCGTGTTTCAAGATTTCCTTTGTTTAAAGTTGAAAATTTGAAACTGTAAAATAGAAGTTTTGAATACAATATTCTTGTTCAGAATTTTTTACTGATTCCAAATATTCTATTTGTGAAACGATTACGCCATTATAACTCGAGAAATTCTTGTTTTAGTTTGACGTACAAAACTTTGTTAAAATTCGAAATTTCAAAACTGTACATTTTAAACTTTTGAGAACATTAGTCTTGTTCAAAATTTTGCACTGATTCCAAATATACTATTTGTGAAATGATTTCTCAATTATAACTCGAGTAATTAGTGTTTCAAGATTTCCTTTGTTTAAAGTTGAAAATTTGAAACTGTAACATAGAAGTTTTGAATACAATATTCTTGTTCAGAATTTTTTACTGATTCCAAATATGCTATTTGTGAAACGATTACGCCCTTATAACTCGAGAAATTCTTGTTTTAGTTTGACGTACAAAACTTTGTTAAAATTCGAAATTTCAAAACTGTACATTTTCAACTTTTGAGAACTTTATTCTTGTTCAGAATTTTGCACTGATTCCAAATATATTATTTGTGAAACGATTGCGCCATTATAACTGGAGAACTTCTTGTTTTAGTTTGACGTACAAAACTTTGTTAAAATTCGAAATTTCAAAACTGTACATTTTAAACTTTTGAGAACATTAGTCTTGTTCAGAATTTTGCACTGATTCCAAATATACTATTTGTGAAATGATTCCTCAATTATAACTCGAGTAATTAGTGTTTCAAGATTTCCTTTGTTTAATGTTGAAAATTTGAAACTGTAACATAGAAGTTTTGAATACAATATTCTTGTTCAGAATTTTTTACTGATTCCAAATATGCTATTTGTGAAACGATTACGCCCTTATAACTCGAGAAATTCTTGTTTTAGTTTGACGTACAAAACTTTGTTAAAATTCGAAATTTCAAAACCGTACATTTTCAACTTTTGAGAACTTTATTCTTGTTCAGAATTTTGCACTGATTCCAAATATATTATTTGTGAAACGATTGCGCCATTATAACTGGAGAACTTCTTGTTTTAGTTTAACATACAAAACTTTGTTAAAATTCGAAATTTCAAAACTGTACATTTTAAACTTTTGAGAACATTAGTCTTGTTCAGAATTTGCACTGATTCCAAATATACTATTTGTGAAATGATTGCTCAACTATAACTCGAGTAATTAGTGTTTCAAGATTTCCTTTGTTTAAAGTTGAAAATTTGAAACTGTAAAATAGAAGTTTTGAATACAATATTCTTGTTCAGAATTTTTTACTGATTCCAAATATTCTATTTGTGAAACGATTACGCCATTATAACTCGAGAAATTGTTGTTTTAGTTTGACGTACAAAACTTTGTTAAAATTCGAAATTTCAAAACTGTGCATTTTAAACTTTTGAGAACATTATTCTTGTTCACAATTTTGCACTGATTCCAAATATACTATTTGTGAAATAATTGCTCAACTATAACTCGAGTAATTCGTGTTTGAAGATTTCCTTTGTTTAAAGTTGAAAATTTGAAACTGTAAAATAGACGTTTTGAATACAATATTCTTGTTCAGAATTATTCACTGATTCCAAATATACTATTTGTGAAACGATTACGCCATTATAACTCGAGAAATTGTTGTTTTAGTCTGACGTACAAAACTTTGTTAAAATTCGAAATTTCAAAACTGTACATTTTAATCTTTTGAGAACATTATTCTTGTTCACAATTTTGCACTGATTCCAAATATACTATTTGTGAAATGATTGCTCAATTATAACTCGAGTAATTAGTGTTTCAAGATTTCCTTTGTTTAAAGTTGAAAATTTGAAACTGTAAAATAGAAGTTTTGAATACAATATTCTTGTTCAGAATTTTTCACTGATTCCAAATATGCTATTTGTGAAACGATTACGCCCTTATAACTCGAGAAATTCTTGTTTTAGTTTGACGTACAAAACTTTGTTAAAATTCGAAATTTCAAAACTGTACATTTTCAACTTTTGAGAACTTTATTCTTGTTCAGAATTTTGCACTGATTCCAAATATATTATTTGTGAAACGATTGCGCCATTATAACTGGAGAACTTCTTGTTTTAGTTTAACGTACAAAACTTTGTTAAAATTCGAAATTTCAAAACTGTACATTTTAAACTTTTGAGAACATTAGTCTTGTTCAGAATTTTGCACTGATTCCAAATATACTATTTGTGAAATGATTCCTCAATTATAACTCGAGTAATTAGTGTTTCAAGATTTCCTTTGTTTAATGTTGAAAATTTGAAACTGTAAAATAGAAGTTTTGAATACAATATTCTTGTTCAGAATTTTTCACTGATTCCAAATATACTATTTGTGAAACCATTACGCCATTATAACTCGCGAAATTGTTGTTTTAGTTTGACGTACAAAACTTTGTTAAAATTCGAAATTTCAAAACTGTGCATTTTAAAGTTTTGGGAACATTATTCTTGTTCACAATTTTGCACTGATTCCAAATATACTATTTGTGAAATGATTGCTCAACTATAACTCGAGTAATTCGTGTTTCAAGATTTCCTTTGTTTAAAGTTGAAAATTTGAAACTGTAAAATAGAAGTTTTGAATACAATATTCTTGTTCAGAATTTTTTACTGATTCCAAATATTCTATTTGTGAAACGATTACGCCATTATAACTCGAGAAATTCTTGTTTTAGTTTGACGTACAAAACTTTGTTAAAATTCGAAATTTCAAAACTGTACATTTTAAACTTTTGAGAACATTAGTCTTGTTCAAAATTTTGCACTGATTCCAAATATACTATTTGTGAAATGATTTCTCAATTATAACTCGAGTAATTAGTGTTTCAAGATTTCCTTTGTTTAAAGTTGAAAATTTGAAACTGTAACATAGAAGTTTTGAATACAATATTCTTGTTCAGAATTTTTTACTGATTCCAAATATGCTATTTGTGAAACGATTACGCCCTTATAACTCGAGAAATTCTTGTTTTAGTTTGACGTACAAAACTTTGTTAAAATTCGAAATTTCAAAACTGTACATTTTCAACTTTTGAGAACTTTATTCTTGTTCAGAATTTTGCACTGATTCCAAATATATTATTTGTGAAACGATTGCGCCATTATAACTGGAGAACTTCTTGTTTTAGTTTAACGTACAAAACTTTGTTAAAATTCGAAATTTCAAAACTGTACATTTTAAACTTTTGAGAACATTAGTCTTGTTCAGAATTTTGCACTGATTCCAAATATACTATTTGTGAAATGATTGCTCAACTATAACTCGAGTAATTCGTGTTTGAAGATTTCTTTTGTTTAAAGTTGAAAATTTGAAACTGTAAAATATAAGTTTTGAATACAATATTCTTGTTCAGAATTTTTCACTGATTCCAAATATTCTATTTGTGAAACGATTACGCCATTATAACTCGAGAAATTCTTGTTTTAGTTTGACGTACAAAACTTTGTTAAAATTCGAAATTTCAAAACTGTACATTTTAAACTTTTGAGAACATTATTCTTGTTCACAATTTTGCACTGATTGCAAATATACTATTTGTGAAATGATTGCTCAACTATAACTCGAGTAATTCGTGTTTGAAGATTTCCTTTGTTTAAAGTTGAAAATTTGAAACTGTAAAATAGAAGTTTTGAATACAATATTCTTGTTCACAATTTTGCACTGATTCCAAATATACTATTTGTGAAATGATTGCTCAACTATAACTCGAGTAATTCGTGTTTGAAGATTTCTTTTGTTTAAAGTTGAAAATTTGAAACTGTAAAATATAAGTTTTGAATACAATATTCTTGTTCAGAATTATTCACTGATTCCAAATATACTATTTGTGAAACGATTACGCCCTTATAACTCGAGAAATTCTTGTTTTAGTTTGACGTACAAAACTTTGTTAAAATTCGAAATTTCAAAACTGTACATTTTCAACTTTTGAGAACTTTATTCTTGTTCAGAATTTTGCACTGATTCCAAATATATTATTTGTGAAACGATTGCGCCATTATAACTGGAGAACTTCTTGTTTTAGTTTAACGTACAAAACTTTGTTAAAATTCGAAATTTCAAAACTGTACATTTTAAACTTTTGAGAACATTAGTCTTGTTCAGAATTTTGCACTGATTCCAAATATACTATTTGTGAAATGATTCCTCAATTATAACTCGAGTAATTAGTGTTTCAAGATTTCCTTTGTTTAATGTTGAAAATTTGAAACTGTAAAATAGAAGTTTTGAATACAATATTCTTGTTCAGAATTTTTCACTGATTCCAAATATACTATTTGTGAAACCATTACGCCATTATAACTCGCGAAATTGTTGTTTTAGTTTGACGTACAAAACTTTGTTAAAATTCGAAATTTCAAAACTGTGCATTTTAAAGTTTTGAGAACATTATTCTTGTTCACAATTTTGCACTGATTCCAAATATACTATTTGTGAAATGATTGCTCAACTATAACTCGAGTAATTCGTGTTTCAAGATTTCCTTTGTTTAAAGTTGAAAATTTGAAACTGTAAAATAGAAGTTTTGAATACAATATTCTTGTTCAGAATTTTTTACTGATTCCAAATATTCTATTTGTGAAACGATTACGCCATTATAACTCGAGAAATTCTTGTTTTAGTTTGACGTACAAAACTTTGTTAAAATTCGAAATTTCAAAACTGTACATTTTAAACTTTTGAGAACATTAGTCTTGTTCAAAATTTTGCACTGATTCCAAATATACTATTTGTGAAATGATTTCTCAATTATAACTCGAGTAATTAGTGTTTCAAGATTTCCTTTGTTTAAAGTTGAAAATTTGAAACTGTAACATAGAAGTTTTGAATACAATATTCTTGTTCAGAATTTTTTACTGATTCCAAATATGCTATTTGTGAAACGATTACGCCCTTATAACTCGAGAAATTCTTGTTTTAGTTTGACGTACAAAACTTTGTTAAAATTCGAAATTTCAAAACTGTACATTTTCAACTTTTGAGAACTTTATTCTTGTTCAGAATTTTGCACTGATTCCAAATATATTATTTGTGAAACGATTGCGCCATTATAACTGGAGAACTTCTTGTTTTAGTTTAACGTACAAAACTTTGTTAAAATTCGAAATTTCAAAACTGTACATTTTAAACTTTTGAGAACATTAGTCTTGTTCAGAATTTTGCACTGATTCCAAATATACTATTTGTGAAATGATTGCTCAACTATAACTCGAGTAATTCGTGTTTGAAGATTTCTTTTGTTTAAAGTTGAAAATTTGAAACTGTAAAATATAAGTTTTGAATACAATATTCTTGTTCAGAATTTTTCACTGATTCCAAATATTCTATTTGTGAAACGATTACGCCATTATAACTCGAGAAATTCTTGTTTTAGTTTGACGTACAAAACTTTGTTAAAATTCGAAATTTCAAAACTGTACATTTTAAACTTTTGAGAACATTATTCTTGTTCACAATTTTGCACTGATTGCAAATATACTATTTGTGAAATGATTGCTCAACTATAACTCGAGTAATTCGTGTTTGAAGATTTCCTTTGTTTAAAGTTGAAAATTTGAAACTGTAAAATAGAAGTTTTGAATACAATATTCTTGTTCACAATTTTGCACTGATTCCAAATATACTATTTGTGAAATGATTGCTCAACTATAACTCGAGTAATTCGTGTTTGAAGATTTCCTTTGTTTAAAGTTGAAAATTTGAAACTGTAAAATAGAAGTTTTGAATACAATATTCTTGTTCAGAATTTTTCACTGATTCCAAATATACTATTTGTGAAACGATTACACCATTATAACTCGAGAAATTGTTGTTTTAGTTTAACGTACAAAACTTTGTTAAAATTCGAAATTTCAAAACTGTGCATTTTAAACTTTTTAGAACATTATTCTTGTTCACAATTTTGCACTGATTCCAAATATACTATTTGTGAAATGATTGCTCAACTATAACTCGAGTAATTCGTGTTTGAAGATTTCTTTTGTTTAAAGTTGAAAATTTGAAACTGTAAAATATAAGTTTTGAATACAATATTCTTGTTCAGAATTATTCACTGATTCCAAATATACTATTTGTGAAACGATTACGCCCTTATAACTCGAGAAATTCTTGTTTTAGTTTGACGTACAAAACTTTGTTAAAATTCGAAATTTCAAAACTGTACATTTTCAACTTTTGAGAACTTTATTCTTGTTCAGAATTTTGCACTGATTCCAAATATATTCCTTGTGAAACGATTGCGCCATTATAACTGGAGAACTTCTTGTTTTAGTTTAACGTACAAAACTTTGTTAAAATTCGAAATTTCAAAACTGTACATTTTAAACTTTTGAGAACATTAGTCTTGTTCAGAATTTTGCACTGATTCCAAATATACTATTTGTGAAATGATTGCTCAACTATAACTCGAGTAATTCGTGTTTGAAGATTTCTTTTGTTTAAAGTTGAAAATTTGAAACTGTAAAATATAAGTTTTGAATACAATATTCTTGTTCAGAATTTTTCACTGATTCCAAATATTCTATTTGTGAAACGATTACGCCATTATAACTCGAGAAATTCTTGTTTTAGTTTGACGTACAAAACTTTGTTAAAATTCGAAATTTCAAAACTGTACATTTTAAACTTTTGAGAACATTATTCTTGTTCACAATTTTGCACTGATTGCAAATATACTATTTGTGAAATGATTGCTCAACTATAACTCGAGTAATTCGTGTTTGAAGATTTCCTTTGTTTAAAGTTGAAAATTTGAAACTGTAAAATAGAAGTTTTGAATACAATATTCTTGTTCAGAATTATTCACTGATTCCAAATATACTATTTGTGAAACGATTACGCCATTATAACTCGAGAAATTGTTGTTTTAGTCTGACGTACAAAACTTTGTTAAAATTCGAAATTTCAAAACTGTACATTTTAATCTTTTGAGAACATTATTCTTGTTCACAATTTTGCACTGATTCCAAATATACTATTTGTGAAATGATTGCTCAATTATAACTCGAGTAATTAGTGTTTCAAGATTTCCTTTGTTTAAAGTTGAAAATTTGAAACTGTAAAATAGAAGTTTTGAATACAATATTCTTGTTCAGAATTTTGCACTGATTCCAAATATATTATTTGTGAAACGATTGCGCCATTATAACTGGAGAACTTCTTGTTTTAGTTTAACGTACAAAACTTTGTTAAAATTCGAAATTTCAAAACTGTACATTTTAAACTTTTGAGAACATTAGTCTTGTTCAGAATTTTGCACTGATTCCAAATATACTATTTGTGAAATGATTGCTCAACTATAACTCGAGTAATTCGTGTTTGAAGATTTCTTTTGTTTAAAGTTGAAAATTTGAAACTGTAAAATATAAGTTTTGAATACAATATTCTTGTTCAGAATTTTTCACTGATTCCAAATATTCTATTTGTGAAACGATTACGCCATTATAACTCGAGAAATTCTTGTTTTAGTTTGACGTACAAAACTTTGTTAAAATTCGAAATTTCAAAACTGTACATTTTAAACTTTTGAGAACATTATTCTTGTTCACAATTTTGCACTGATTGCAAATATACTATTTGTGAAATGATTGCTCAACTATAACTCGAGTAATTCGTGTTTGAAGATTTCCTTTGTTTAAAGTTGAAAATTTGAAACTGTAAAATAGAAGTTTTGAATACAATATTCTTGTTCACAATTTTGCACTGATTCCAAATATACTATTTGTGAAATGATTGCTCAACTATAACTCGAGTAATTCGTGTTTGAAGATTTCCTTTGTTTAAAGTTGAAAATTTGAAACTGTAAAATAGAAGTTTTGAATACAATATTCTTGTTCAGAATTTTTCACTGATTCCAAATATACTATTTGTGAAACGATTACACCATTATAACTCGAGAAATTGTTGTTTTAGTTTAACGTACAAAACTTTGTTAAAATTCGAAATTTCAAAACTGTGCATTTTAAACTTTTTAGAACATTATTCTTGTTCACAATTTTGCACTGATTCCAAATATACTATTTGTGAAATGATTGCTCAACTATAACTCGAGTAATTCGTGTTTGAAGATTTCTTTTGTTTAAAGTTGAAAATTTGAAACTGTAAAATATAAGTTTTGAATACAATATTCTTGTTCAGAATTATTCACTGATTCCAAATATACTATTTGTGAAACGATTACGCCATTATAACTCGAGAAATTGTTGTTTTAGTCTGACGTACAAAACTTTGTTAAAATTCGAAATTTCAAAACTGTACATTTTAATCTTTTGAGAACATTATTCTTGTTCACAATTTTGCACTGATTCCAAATATACTATTTGTGAAATGATTGCTCAATTATAACTCGAGTAATTAGTGTTTCAAGATTTCCTTTGTTTAAAGTTGAAAATTTGAAACTGTAAAATAGAAGTTTTGAATACAATATTCTTGTTCAGAATTTTTCACTGATTCCAAATATGCTATTTGTGAAACGATTACGCCCTTATAACTCGAGAAATTCTTGTTTTAGTTTGACGTACAAAACTTTGTTAAAATTCGAAATTTCAAAACTGTACATTTTCAACTTTTGAGAACTTTATTCTTGTTCAGAATTTTGCACTGATTCCAAATATATTATTTGTGAAACGATTGCGCCATTATAACTGGAGAACTTCTTGTTTTAGTTTAACCTACAAAAC
This sequence comes from Haliclystus octoradiatus, assembly GCA_916610825.1. NCBI lineage: Eukaryota > Metazoa > Cnidaria > Staurozoa > Stauromedusae > Haliclystidae > Haliclystus > Haliclystus octoradiatus. Next base: position 124,281 of record CAKAJK010000009.1, on the reverse strand, counting down.
TTTGTTAAAATTCGAAATTTCAAAACTGTACATTTTAAACTTTTGAGAACATTAGTCTTGTTCAGAATTTTGCACTGATTCCAAATATACTATTTGTGAAATGATTCCTCAATTATAACTCGAGTAATTAGTGTTTCAAGATTTCCTTTGTTTAATGTTGAAAATTTGAAACTGTAAAATAGAAGTTTTGAATACAATATTCTTGTTCAGAATTTTTCACTGATTCCAAATATGCTATTTGTGAAACGATTACGCCCTTATAACTCGAGAAATTCTTGTTTTAGTTTGACGTACAAAACTTTGTTAAAATTCGAAATTTCAAAACTGTACATTTTCAACTTTTGAGAACTTTATTCTTGTTCAGAATTTTGCACTGATTCCAAATATATTATTTGTGAAACGATTGCGCCATTATAACTGGAGAACTTCTTGTTTTAGTTTAACATACAAAACTTTGTTAAAATTCGAAATTTCAAAACTGTACATTTTAAACTTTTGAGAACATTAGTCTTGTTCAGAATTTGCACTGATTCCAAATATACTATTTGTGAAATGATTGCTCAACTATAACTCGAGTAATTAGTGTTTCAAGATTTCTTTTGTTTAAAGTTGAAAATTTGAAACTGTAAAATATAAGTTTTGAATACAATATTCTTGTTCAGAATTATTCACTGATTCCAAATATACTATTTGTGAAACGATTACGCCATTATAACTCGAGAAATTGTTGTTTTAGTCTGACGTACAAAACTTTGTTAAAATTCGAAATTTCAAAACTGTACATTTTAATCTTTTGAGAACATTATTCTTGTTCACAATTTTGCACTGATTCCAAATATACTATTTGTGAAATGATTGCTCAATTATAACTCGAGTAATTAGTGTTTCAAGATTTCCTTTGTTTAAAGTTGAAAATTTGAAACTGTAAAATAGAAGTTTTGAATACAATATTCTTGTTCAGAATTTTTCACTGATTCCAAATATGCTATTTGTGAAACGATTACGCCCTTATAACTCGAGAAATTCTTGTTTTAGTTTGACGTACAAAACTTTGTTAAAATTCGAAATTTCAAAACTGTACATTTTCAACTTTTGAGAACTTTATTCTTGTTCAGAATTTTGCACTGATTCCAAATATATTATTTGTGAAACGATTGCGCCATTATAACTGGAGAACTTCTTGTTTTAGTTTAACGTACAAAACTTTGTTAAAATTCGAAATTTCAAAACTGTACATTTTAAACTTTTGAGAACATTAGTCTTGTTCAGAATTTTGCACTGATTCCAAATATACTATTTGTGAAATGATTCCTCAATTATAACTCGAGTAATTAGTGTTTCAAGATTTCCTTTGTTTAATGTTGAAAATTTGAAACTGTAAAATAGAAGTTTTGAATACAATATTCTTGTTCAGAATTTTTCACTGATTCCAAATATACTATTTGTGAAACCATTACGCCATTATAACTCGCGAAATTGTTGTTTTAGTTTGACGTACAAAACTTTGTTAAAATTCGAAATTTCAAAACTGTGCATTTTAAAGTTTTGAGAACATTATTCTTGTTCACAATTTTGCACTGATTCCAAATATACTATTTGTGAAATGATTGCTCAACTATAACTCGAGTAATTCGTGTTTCAAGATTTCCTTTGTTTAAAGTTGAAAATTTGAAACTGTAAAATAGAAGTTTTGAATACAATATTCTTGTTCAGAATTTTTTACTGATTCCAAATATTCTATTTGTGAAACGATTACGCCATTATAACTCGAGAAATTCTTGTTTTAGTTTGACGTACAAAACTTTGTTAAAATTCGAAATTTCAAAACTGTACATTTTAAACTTTTGAGAACATTAGTCTTGTTCAAAATTTTGCACTGATTCCAAATATACTATTTGTGAAATGATTTCTCAATTATAACTCGAGTAATTAGTGTTTCAAGATTTCCTTTGTTTAAAGTTGAAAATTTGAAACTGTAACATAGAAGTTTTGAATACAATATTCTTGTTCAGAATTTTTTACTGATTCCAAATATGCTATTTGTGAAACGATTACGCCCTTATAACTCGAGAAATTCTTGTTTTAGTTTGACGTACAAAACTTTGTTAAAATTCGAAATTTCAAAACTGTACATTTTCAACTTTTGAGAACTTTATTCTTGTTCAGAATTTTGCACTGATTCCAAATATATTATTTGTGAAACGATTGCGCCATTATAACTGGAGAACTTCTTGTTTTAGTTTAACGTACAAAACTTTGTTAAAATTCGAAATTTCAAAACTGTACATTTTAAACTTTTGAGAACATTAGTCTTGTTCAGAATTTTGCACTGATTCCAAATATACTATTTGTGAAATGATTGTTCAACTATAACTCGAGTAATTCGTGTTTGAAGATTTCTTTTGTTTAAAGTTGAAAATTTGAAACTGTAAAATATAAGTTTTGAATACAATATTCTTGTTCAGAATTTTTCACTGATTCCAAATATACTATTTGTGAAACGATTACGCCATTATAACTCGAGAAATTCTTGTTTTAGTTTGACGTACAAAACTTTGTTAAAATTCGAAATTTCAAAACTGTACATTTTAAACTTTTGAGAACATTATTCTTGTTCACAATTTTGCACTGATTCCAAATATACTATTTGTGAAATGATTGCTCAACTATAACTCGAGTAATTCGTGTTTGAAGATTTCCTTTGTTTAAAGTTGAAAATTTGAAACTGTAAAATAGAAGTTTTGAATACAATATTCTTGTTCACAATTTTGCACTGATTCCAAATATACTATTTGTGAAATGATTGCTCAACTATAACTCGAGTAATTCGTGTTTGAAGATTTCCTTTGTTTAAAGTTGAAAATTTGAAACTGTAAAATAGAAGTTTTGAATACAATATTCTTGTTCAGAATTTTTCACTGATTCCAAATATACTATTTGTGAAACGATTACACCATTATAACTCGAGAAATTGTTGTTTTAGTTTAACGTACAAAACTTTGTTAAAATTCGAAATTTCAAAACTGTGCATTTTAAACTTTTTAGAACATTATTCTTGTTCACAATTTTGCACTGATTCCAAATATACTATTTGTGAAATGATTGCTCAACTATAACTCGAGTAATTAGTGTTTCAAGATTTCTTTTGTTTAAAGTTGAAAATTTGAAACTGTAAAATATAAGTTTTGAATACAATATTCTTGTTCAGAATTATTCACTGATTCCAAATATACTATTTGTGAAACGATTACGCCATTATAACTCGAGAAATTGTTGTTTTAGTCTGACGTACAAAACTTTGTTAAAATTCGAAATTTCAAAACTGTACATTTTAATCTTTTGAGAACATTATTCTTGTTCACAATTTTGCACTGATTCCAAATATACTATTTGTGAAATGATTGCTCAATTATAACTCGAGTAATTAGTGTTTCAAGATTTCCTTTGTTTAAAGTTGAAAATTTGAAACTGTAAAATAGAAGTTTTGAATACAATATTCTTGTTCAGAATTTTTCACTGATTCCAAATATGCTATTTGTGAAACGATTACGCCCTTATAACTCGAGAAATTCTTGTTTTAGTTTGACGTACAAAACTTTGTTAAAATTCGAAATTTCAAAACTGTACATTTTCAACTTTTGAGAACTTTATTCTTGTTCAGAATTTTGCACTGATTCCAAATATATTATTTGTGAAACGATTGCGCCATTATAACTGGAGAACTTCTTGTTTTAGTTTAACGTACAAAACTTTGTTAAAATTCGAAATTTCAAAACTGTACATTTTAAACTTTTGAGAACATTAGTCTTGTTCAGAATTTTGCACTGATTCCAAATATACTATTTGTGAAATGATTCCTCAATTATAACTCGAGTAATTAGTGTTTCAAGATTTCCTTTGTTTAATGTTGAAAATTTGAAACTGTAAAATAGAAGTTTTGAATACAATATTCTTGTTCAGAATTTTTCACTGATTCCAAATATACTATTTGTGAAACCATTACGCCATTATAACTCGCGAAATTGTTGTTTTAGTTTGACGTACAAAACTTTGTTAAAATTCGAAATTTCAAAACTGTGCATTTTAAAGTTTTGAGAACATTATTCTTGTTCACAATTTTGCACTGATTCCAAATATACTATTTGTGAAATGATTGCTCAACTATAACTCGAGTAATTCGTGTTTCAAGATTTCCTTTGTTTAAAGTTGAAAATTTGAAACTGTAAAATAGAAGTTTTGAATACAATATTCTTGTTCAGAATTTTTTACTGATTCCAAATATTCTATTTGTGAAACGATTACGCCATTATAACTCGAGAAATTCTTGTTTTAGTTTGACGTACAAAACTTTGTTAAAATTCGAAATTTCAAAACTGTACATTTTAAACTTTTGAGAACATTAGTCTTGTTCAAAATTTTGCACTGATTCCAAATATACTATTTGTGAAATGATTTCTCAATTATAACTCGAGTAATTAGTGTTTCAAGATTTCCTTTGTTTAAAGTTGAAAATTTGAAACTGTAACATAGAAGTTTTGAATACAATATTCTTGTTCAGAATTTTTTACTGATTCCAAATATGCTATTTGTGAAACGATTACGCCCTTATAACTCGAGAAATTCTTGTTTTAGTTTGACGTACAAAACTTTGTTAAAATTCGAAATTTCAAAACTGTACATTTTCAACTTTTGAGAACTTTATTCTTGTTCAGAATTTTGCACTGATTCCAAATATATTATTTGTGAAACGATTGCGCCATTATAACTGGAGAACTTCTTGTTTTAGTTTAACGTACAAAACTTTGTTAAAATTCGAAATTTCAAAACTGTACATTTTAAACTTTTGAGAACATTAGTCTTGTTCAGAATTTTGCACTGATTCCAAATATACTATTTGTGAAATGATTGTTCAACTATAACTCGAGTAATTCGTGTTTGAAGATTTCTTTTGTTTAAAGTTGAAAATTTGAAACTGTAAAATATAAGTTTTGAATACAATATTCTTGTTCAGAATTTTTCACTGATTCCAAATATTCTATTTGTGAAACGATTACGCCATTATAACTCGAGAAATTCTTGTTTTAGTTTGACGTACAAAACTTTGTTAAAATTCGAAATTTCAAAACTGTACATTTTAAACTTTTGAGAACATTATTCTTGTTCACAATTTTGCACTGATTGCAAATATACTATTTGTGAAATGATTGCTCAACTATAACTCGAGTAATTCGTGTTTGAAGATTTCCTTTGTTTAAAGTTGAAAATTTGAAACTGTAAAATAGATTAACTTTTGAGAACATTATTCTTCTTCAAAATTTTGCACTGATTCCAAATATACTATTTGTGAAATGATTGCTCAACTATAACTCGAGTAATTCGTGTTTGAAGATTTCCTTTGTTTAAAGTTGAAAATTTGAAACTGTAAAATAGAAGTTTTGAATACAATATTCTTGTTCAGAATTTTTCACTGATTCCAAATATACTATTTGTGAAACGATTACACCATTATAACTCGAGAAATTGTTGTTTTAGTTTAACGTACAAAACTTTGTTAAAATTCGAAATTTCAAAACTGTGCATTTTAAACTTTTTAGAACATTATTCTTGTTCACAATTTTGCACTGATTCCAAATATACTATTTGTGAAATGATTGCTCAACTATAACTCGAGTAATTCGTGTTTCAAGATTTCCTTTGTTTAAAGTTGAAAATTTGAAACTGTAAAATAGAAGTTTTGAATACAATATTCTTGTTCAGAATTTTGCACTGATTCCAAATATATTATTTGTGAAACGATTGCGCCATTATAACTGGAGAACTTCTTGTTTTAGTTTAACGTACAAAACTTTGTTAAAATTCGAAATTTCAAAACTGTACATTTTAAACTTTTGAGAACATTAGTCTTGTTCAGAATTTTGCACTGATTCCAAATATACTATTTGTGAAATGATTGCTCAACTATAACTCGAGTAATTCGTGTTTGAAGATTTCTTTTGTTTAAAGTTGAAAATTTGAAACTGTAAAATATAAGTTTTGAATACAATATTCTTGTTCAGAATTTTTCACTGATTCCAAATATTCTATTTGTGAAACGATTACGCCATTATAACTCGAGAAATTCTTGTTTTAGTTTGACGTACAAAACTTTGTTAAAATTCGAAATTTCAAAACTGTACATTTTAAACTTTTGAGAACATTATTCTTGTTCACAATTTTGCACTGATTGCAAATATACTATTTGTGAAATGATTGCTCAACTATAACTCGAGTAATTCGTGTTTGAAGATTTCCTTTGTTTAAAGTTGAAAATTTGAAACTGTAAAATAGAAGTTTTGAATACAATATTCTTGTTCACAATTTTGCACTGATTCCAAATATACTATTTGTGAAATGATTGCTCAACTATAACTCGAGTAATTCGTGTTTGAAGATTTCCTTTGTTTAAAGTTGAAAATTTGAAACTGTAAAATAGAAGTTTTGAATACAATATTCTTGTTCAGAATTTTTCACTGATTCCAAATATACTATTTGTGAAACGATTACACCATTATAACTCGAGAAATTGTTGTTTTAGTTTAACGTACGAAACTTTGTTAAAATTCGAAATTTCAAAACTGTGCATTTTAAACTTTTTAGAACATTATTCTTGTTCACAATTTTGCACTGATTCCAAATATACTATTTGTGAAATGATTGCTCAACTATAACTCGAGTAATTCGTGTTTGAAGATTTCTTTTGTTTAAAGTTGAAAATTTGAAACTGTAAAATATAAGTTTTGAATACAATATTCTTGTTCAGAATTATTCACTGATTCCAAATATACTATTTGTGAAACGATTACGCCATTATAACTCGAGAAATTGTTGTTTTAGTCTGACGTACAAAACTTTGTTAAAATTCGAAATTTCAAAACTGTACATTTTAATCTTTTGAGAACATTATTCTTGTTCACAATTTTGCACTGATTCCAAATATACTATTTGTGAAATGATTGCTCAATTATAACTCGAGTAATTAGTGTTTCAAGATTTCCTTTGTTTAAAGTTGAAAATTTGAAACTGTAAAATAGAAGTTTTGAATACAATATTCTTGTTCAGAATTTTTCACTGATTCCAAATATGCTATTTGTGAAACGATTACGCCCTTATAACTCGAGAAATTCTTGTTTTAGTTTGACGTACAAAACTTTGTTAAAATTCGAAATTTCAAAACTGTACATTTTCAACTTTTGAGAACTTTATTCTTGTTCAGAATTTTGCACTGATTCCAAATATATTATTTGTGAAACGATTGCGCCATTATAACTGGAGAACTTCTTGTTTTAGTTTAACCTACAAAACTTTGTTAAAATTCGAAATTTCAAAACTGTACATTTTAAACTTTTGAGAACATTAGTCTTGTTCAGAATTTTGCACTGATTCCAAATATACTATTTGTGAAATGATTCCTCAATTATAACTCGAGTAATTAGTGTTTCAAGATTTCCTTTGTTTAATGTTGAAAATTTGAAACTGTAAAATAGAAGTTTTGAATACAATATTCTTGTTCAGAATTTTTCACTGATTCCAAATATGCTATTTGTGAAACGATTACGCCCTTATAACTCGAGAAATTCTTGTTTTAGTTTGACGTACAAAACTTTGTTAAAATTCGAAATTTCAAAACTGTACATTTTCAACTTTTGAGAACTTTATTCTTGTTCAGAATTTTGCACTGATTCCAAATATATTATTTGTGAAACGATTGCGCCATTATAACTGGAGAACTTCTTGTTTTAGTTTAACATACAAAACTTTGTTAAAATTCGAAATTTCAAAACTGTACATTTTAAACTTTTGAGAACATTAGTCTTGTTCAGAATTTGCACTGATTCCAAATATACTATTTGTGAAATGATTGCTCAACTATAACTCGAGTAATTAGTGTTTCAAGATTTCCTTTGTTTAAAGTTGAAAATTTGAAACTGTAAAATATAAGTTTTGAATACAATATTCTTGTTCAGAATTTTTCACTGATTCCAAATATTCTATTTGTGAAACGATTACGCCATTATAACTCGAGAAATTCTTGTTTTAGTTTGACGTACAAAACTTTGTTAAAATTCGAAATTTCAAAACTGTACATTTTAAACTTTTGAGAACATTATTCTTGTTCACAATTTTGCACTGATTGCAAATATACTATTTGTGAAATGATTGCTCAACTATAACTCGAGTAATTCGTGTTTGAAGATTTCCTTTGTTTAAAGTTGAAAATTTGAAACTGTAAAATAGAAGTTTTGAATACAATATTCTTGTTCACAATTTTGCACTGATTCCAAATATACTATTTGTGAAATGATTGCTCAACTATAACTCGAGTAATTCGTGTTTGAAGATTTCCTTTGTTTAAAGTTGAAAATTTGAAACTGTAAAATAGAAGTTTTGAATACAATATTCTTGTTCAGAATTTTTCACTGATTCCAAATATACTATTTGTGAAACGATTACACCATTATAACTCGAGAAATTGTTGTTTTAGTTTAACGTACAAAACTTTGTTAAAATTCGAAATTTCAAAACTGTGCATTTTAAACTTTTTAGAACATTATTCTTGTTCACAATTTTGCACTGATTCCAAATATACTATTTGTGAAATGATTGCTCAACTATAACTCGAGTAATTCGTGTTTGAAGATTTCTTTTGTTTAAAGTTGAAAATTTGAAACTGTAAAATATAAGTTTTGAATACAATATTCTTGTTCAGAATTATTCACTGATTCCAAATATACTATTTGTGAAACGATTACGCCATTATAACTCGAGAAATTGTTGTTTTAGTCTGACGTACAAAACTTTGTTAAAATTCGAAATTTCAAAACTGTACATTTTAATCTTTTGAGAACATTATTCTTGTTCACAATTTTGCACTGATTCCAAATATACTATTTGTGAAATGATTGCTCAATTATAACTCGAGTAATTAGTGTTTCAAGATTTCCTTTGTTTAAAGTTGAAAATTTGAAACTGTAAAATAGAAGTTTTGAATACAATATTCTTGTTCAGAATTTTTCACTGATTCCAAATATGCTATTTGTGAAACGATTACGCCCTTATAACTCGAGAAATTCTTGTTTTAGTTTGACGTACAAAACTTTGTTAAAATTCGAAATTTCAAAACTGTACATTTTCAACTTTTGAGAACTTTATTCTTGTTCAGAATTTTGCACTGATTCCAAATATATTATTTGTGAAACGATTGCGCCATTATAACTGGAGAACTTCTTGTTTTAGTTTAACCTACAAAACTTTGTTAAAATTCGAAATTTCAAAACTGTACATTTTAAACTTTTGAGAACATTAGTCTTGTTCAGAATTTTGCACTGATTCCAAATATACTATTTGTGAAATGATTCCTCAATTATAACTCGAGTAATTAGTGTTTCAAGATTTCCTTTGTTTAATGTTGAAAATTTGAAACTGTAAAATAGAAGTTTTGAATACAATATTCTTGTTCAGAATTTTTCACTGATTCCAAATATGCTATTTGTGAAACGATTACGCCCTTATAACTCGAGAAATTCTTGTTTTAGTTTGACGTACAAAACTTTGTTAAAATTCGAAATTTCAAAACTGTACATTTTCAACTTTTGAGAACTTTATTCTTGTTCAGAATTTTGCACTGATTCCAAATATATTATTTGTGAAACGATTGCGCCATTATAACTGGAGAACTTCTTGTTTTAGTTTAACATACAAAACTTTGTTAAAATTCGAAATTTCAAAACTGTACATTTTAAACTTTTGAGAACATTAGTCTTGTTCAGAATTTGCACTGATTCCAAATATACTATTTGTGAAATGATTGCTCAACTATAACTCGAGTAATTAGTGTTTCAAGATTTCCTTTGTTTAAAGTTGAAAATTTGAAACTGTAAAATAGAAGTTTTGAATACAATATTCTTGTTCAGAATTTTTTACTGATTCCAAATATTCTATTTGTGAAACGATTACGCCATTATATCTCGAGAAATTGTTGTTTTAGTTTGACGTACAAAACTTTGTTAAAATTCGAAATTTCAAAACTGTACATTTTAAACTTTTGAGAACATTATTCTTGTTCACAATTTTGCACTGATTCCAAATATACTATTTGTGAAATAATTGCTCAACTATAACTCGAGTAATTAGTGTTTCAAGATTTCCTTTGTTTAAAGTTGAAAATTTGAAACTGTAAAATAGAAGTTTTGAATACAATATTCTTGTTCAGAATTTTTTACTGATTCCAAATATTCTATTTGTGAAACGATTACGCCATTATAACTCGAGAAATTGTTGTTTTAGTTTGACGTACAAAACTTTGTTAAAATTCGAAATTTCAAAACTGTGCATTTTAAACTTTTGAGAACATTATTCTTGTTCACAATTTTGCACTGATTCCAAATATACTATTTGTGAAATAATTGCTCAACTATAACTCGAGTAATTCGTGTTTGAAGATTTCCTTTGTTTAAAGTTGAAAATTTGAAACTGTAAAATAGACGTTTTGAATACAATATTCTAGTTCAGAATTTTTCACTGATTCCAAATATACTATTTGTGAAACGATTACGCCCTTATAACTCGAGAAATTCTTGTTTTAGTTTGACGTACAAAACATTGTTAAAATTCGAAATTTCAAAACTGTGCATTTTAAACTTTTGAGAACATTATTCTTGTTCACAATTTTGCACTGATTCCAAATATATTATTTGTGAAACGATTGCGCCATTATAACTGGAGAACTTCTTGTTTTAGTTTAACATACAAAACTTTGTTAAAATTCGAAATTTCAAAACTGTACATTTTAAACTTTTGAGAACATTAGTCTTGTTCAGAATTTGCACTGATTCCAAATATACTATTTGTGAAATGATTGCTCAACTATAACTCGAGTAATTAGTGTTTCAAGATTTCCTTTGTTTAAAGTTGAAAATTTGAAACTGTAAAATAGAAGTTTTGAATACAATATTCTTGTTCAGAATTTTTTACTGATTCCAAATATTCTATTTGTGAAACGATTACGCCATTATAACTCGAGAAATTGTTGTTTTAGTTTGACGTACAAAACTTTGTTAAAATTCGAAATTTCAAAACTGTACATTTTAAACTTTTGAGAACATTATTCTTGTTCACAATTTTGCACTGATTCCAAATATACTATTTGTGAAATAATTGCTCAACTATAACTCGAGTAATTAGTGTTTCAAGATTTCCTTTGTTTAAAGTTGAAAATTTGAAACTGTAAAATAGAAGTTTTGAATACAATATTCTTGTTCAGAATTTTTTACTGATTCCAAATATTCTATTTGTGAAACGATTACGCCATTATAACTCGAGAAATTGTTGTTTTAGTTTGACGTACAAAACTTTGTTAAAATTCGAAATTTCAAAACTGTGCATTTTAAACTTTTGAGAACATTATTCTTGTTCACAATTTTGCACTGATTCCAAATATACTATTTGTGAAATGATTGCTCAACTATAACTCGAGTAATTCGTGTTTGAAGATTTCCTTTGTTTAAAGTTGAAAATTTGAAACTGTAAAATAGACGTTTTGAATACAATATTCTTGTTCAGAATTTTTCACTGATTCCAAATATACTATTTGTGAAACCATTACGCCATTATAACTCGCGAAATTGTTGTTTTAGTTTGACGTACAAAACTTTGTTAAAATTCGAAATTTCAAAACTGTGCATTTTAAACTTTTGAGAACATTATTCTTGTTCACAATTTTGCACTGATTCCAAATATACTATTTGTGAAATGATTGCTCAACTATAACTCGAGTAATTCGTGTTTCAAGATTTCCTTTGTTTAAAGTTGAAAATTTGAAACTGTAAAATAGAAGTTTTGAATACAATATTCTTGTTCAGAATTTTTTACTGATTCCAAATATTCTATTTGTGAAACGATTACGCCATTATAACTCGAGAAATTCTTGTTTTAGTTTGACGTACAAAACTTTGTTAAAATTCGAAATTTCAAAACTGTACATTTTAAACTTTTGAGAACATTAGTCTTGTTCAAAATTTTGCACTGATTCCAAATATACTATTTGTGAAATGATTTCTCAATTATAACTCGAGTAATTAGTGTTTCAAGATTTCCTTTGTTTAAAGTTGAAAATTTGAAACTGTAACATAGAAGTTTTGAATACAATATTCTTGTTAAGAATTTTTTACTGATTCCAAATATGCTATTTGTGAAACGATTACGCCCTTATAACTCGAGAAATTCTTGTTTTAGTTTGACGTACAAAACTTTGTTAAAATTCGAAATTTCAAAACTGTACATTTTCAACTTTTGAGAACTTTATTCTTGTTCAGAATTTTGCACTGATTCCAAATATATTATTTGTGAAACGATTGCGCCATTATAACTGGAGAACTTCTTGTTTTAGTTTAACGTACAAAACTTTGTTAAAATTCGAAATTTCAAAACTGTACATTTTAAACTCTTGAGAACATTAGTCTTGTTCAGAATTTTGCACTGATTCCAAATATACTATTTGTGAAATGATTCCTCAATTATAACTCGAGTAATTAGTGTTTCAAGATTTCCTTTGTTTAATGTTGAAAATTTGAAACTGTAAAATAGAAGTTTTGAATACAATATTCTTGTTCAGAATTTTTCACTGATTCCAAATATACTATTTGTGAAACCATTACGCCATTATAACTCGCGAAATTCTTGTTTTAGTTTGACGTACAAAACTTTGTTAAAATTCGAAATTTCAAAACTGTACATTTTCAACTTTTGAGAACTTTATTCTTGTTCAGAATTTTGCACTGATTCCAAATATATTATTTGTGAAACGATTGCGCCATTATAACTGGAGAACTTCTTGTTTTAGTTTAACATACAAAACTTTGTTAAAATTCGAAATTTCAAAACTGTACATTTTAAACTTTTGAGAACATTAGTCTTGTTCAGAATTTGCACTGATTCCAAATATACTATTTGTGAAATGATTGCTCAACTATAACTCGAGTAATTAGTGTTTCAAGATTTCCTTTGTTTAAAGTTGAAAATTTGAAACTGTAAAATAGAAGTTTTGAATACAATATTCTTGTTCAGAATTTTTTACTGATTCCAAATATTCTATTTGTGAAACGATTACGCCATTATAACTCGAGAAATTGTTGTTTTAGTTTGACGTACAAAACTTTGTTAAAATTCGAAATTTCAAAACTGTACATTTTAAACTTTTGAGAACATTATTCTTGTTCACAATTTTGCACTGATTCCAAATATACTATTTGTGAAATAATTGCTCAACTATAACTCGAGTAATTAGTGTTTCAAGATTTCCTTTGTTTAAAGTTGAAAATTTGAAACTGTAAAATAGAAGTTTTGAATACAATATTCTTGTTCAGAATTTTTTACTGATTCCAAATATTCTATTTGTGAAACGATTACGCCATTATAACTCGAGAAATTGTTGTTTTAGTTTGACGTACAAAACTTTGTTAAAATTCGAAATTTCAAAACTGTGCATTTTAAACTTTTGAGAACATTATTCTTGTTCACAATTTTGCACTGATTCCAAATATACTATTTGTGAAATGATTGCTCAACTATAACTCGAGTAATTCGTGTTTGAAGATTTCCTTTGTTTAAAGTTGAAAATTTGAAACTGTAAAATAGACGTTTTGAATACAATATTCTAGTTCAGAATTTTTCACTGATTCCAAATATACTATTTGTGAAACGATTACGCCCTTATAACTCGAGAAATTCTTGTTTTAGTTTGACGTACAAAACATTGTTAAAATTCGAAATTTCAAAACTGTGCATTTTAAACTTTTGAGAACATTATTCTTGTTCACAATTTTGCACTGATTCCAAATATATTATTTGTGAAACGATTGCGCCATTATAACTGGAGAACTTCTTGTTTTAGTTTAACATACAAAACTTTGTTAAAATTCGAAATTTCAAAACTGTACATTTTAAACTTTTGAGAACATTAGTCTTGTTCAGAATTTGCACTGATTCCAAATATACTATTTGTGAAATGATTGCTCAACTATAACTCGAGTAATTAGTGTTTCAAGATTTCCTTTGTTTAAAGTTGAAAATTTGAAACTGTAAAATAGAAGTTTTGAATACAATATTCTTGTTCAGAATTTTTTACTGATTCCAAATATTCTATTTGTGAAACGATTACGCCATTATAACTCGAGAAATTGTTGTTTTAGTTTGACGTACAAAACTTTGTTAAAATTCGAAATTTCAAAACTGTACATTTTAAACTTTTGAGAACATTATTCTTGTTCACAATTTTGCACTGATTCCAAATATACTATTTGTGAAATAATTGCTCAACTATAACTCGAGTAATTAGTGTTTCAAGATTTCCTTTGTTTAAAGTTGAAAATTTGAAACTGTAAAATAGAAGTTTTGAATACAATATTCTTGTTCAGAATTTTTTACTGATTCCAAATATTCTATTTGTGAAACGATTACGCCATTATAACTCGAGAAATTGTTGTTTTAGTTTGACGTACAAAACTTTGTTAAAATTCGAAATTTCAAAACTGTGCATTTTAAACTTTTGAGAACATTATTCTTGTTCACAATTTTGCACTGATTCCAAATATACTATTTGTGAAATGATTGCTCAACTATAACTCGAGTAATTCGTGTTTGAAGATTTCCTTTGTTTAAAGTTGAAAATTTGAAACTGTAAAATAGACGTTTTGAATACAATATTCTTGTTCAGAATTTTTCACTGATTCCAAATATACTATTTGTGAAACCATTACGCCATTATAACTCGCGAAATTGTTGTTTTAGTTTGACGTACAAAACTTTGTTAAAATTCGAAATTTCAAAACTGTGCATTTTAAACTTTTGAGAACATTATTCTTGTTCACAATTTTGCACTGATTCCAAATATACTATTTGTGAAATGATTGCTCAACTATAACTCGAGTAATTCGTGTTTCAAGATTTCCTTTGTTTAAAGTTGAAAATTTGAAACTGTAAAATAGAAGTTTTGAATACAATATTCTTGTTCAGAATTTTTTACTGATTCCAAATATTCTATTTGTGAAACGATTACGCCATTATAACTCGAGAAATTCTTGTTTTAGTTTGACGTACAAAACTTTGTTAAAATTCGAAATTTCAAAACTGTACATTTTAAACTTTTGAGAACATTAGTCTTGTTCAAAATTTTGCACTGATTCCAAATATACTATTTGTGAAATGATTTCTCAATTATAACTCGAGTAATTAGTGTTTCAAGATTTCCTTTGTTTAAAGTTGAAAATTTGAAACTGTAACATAGAAGTTTTGAATACAATATTCTTGTTAAGAATTTTTTACTGATTCCAAATATGCTATTTGTGAAACGATTACGCCCTTATAACTCGAGAAATTCTTGTTTTAGTTTGACGTACAAAACTTTGTTAAAATTCGAAATTTCAAAACTGTACATTTTCAACTTTTGAGAACTTTATTCTTGTTCAGAATTTTGCACTGATTCCAAATATATTATTTGTGAAACGATTGCGCCATTATAACTGGAGAACTTCTTGTTTTAGTTTAACGTACAAAACTTTGTTAAAATTCGAAATTTCAAAACTGTACATTTTAAACTTTTGAGAACATTAGTCTTGTTCAGAATTTTGCACTGATTCCAAATATACTATTTGTGAAATGATTCCTCAATTATAACTCGAGTAATTAGTGTTTCAAGATTTCCTTTGTTTAATGTTGAAAATTTGAAACTGTAAAATAGAAGTTTTGAATACAATATTCTTGTTCAGAATTTTTCACTGATTCCAAATATACTATTTGTGAAACCATTACGCCATTATAACTCGAGAAATTGTTGTTTTAGTTTGACGTACAAAACTTTGTTAAAATTCGAAATTTCAAAACTGTGCATTTTAAACTTTTGAGAACATTATTCTTGTTCACAATTTTGCACTGATTCCAAATATACTATTTGTGAAATGATTGCTCAACTATAACTCGAGTAATTCGTGTTTCAAGATTTCCTTTGTTTAAAGTTGAAAATTTGAAACTGTAAAATAGAAGTTTTGAATACAATATTCTTGTTCAGAATTTTTTACTGATTCCAAATATTCTATTTGTGAAACGATTACGCCATTATAACTCGAGAAATTCTTGTTTTAGTTTGACGTACAAAACTTTGTTAAAATTCGAAATTTCAAAACTGTACATTTTAAACTTTTGAGAACATTAGTCTTGTTCAAAATTTTGCACTGATTCCAAATATACTATTTGTGAAATGATTTCTCAATTATAACTCGAGTAATTAGTGTTTCAAGATTTCCTTTGTTTAAAGTTGAAAATTTGAAACTGTAACATAAAAGTTTTGAATACAATATTCTTGTTCAGAATTTTTTACTGATTCCAAATATGCTATTTGTGAAACGATTACGCCCTTATAACTCGAGAAATTCTTGTTTTAGTTTGACGTACAAAACTTTGTTAAAATTCGAAATTTCAAAACTGTACATTTTCAACTTTTGAGAACTTTATTCTTGTTCAGAATTTTGCACTGATTCCAAATATATTATTTGTGAAACGATTGCGCCATTATAACTGGAGAACTTCTTGTTTTAGTTTAACGTACAAAACTTTGTTAAAATTCGAAATTTCAAAACTGTACATTTTAAACTTTTGAGAACATTAGTCTTGTTCAGAATTTTGCACTGATTCCAAATATACTATTTGTGAAATGATTGCTCAACTATAACTCGAGTAATTCGTGTTTGAAGATTTCTTTTGTTTAAAGTTAAAAATTTGAAACTGTAAAATATAAGTTTTGAATACAATATTCTTGTTCAGAATTTTTCACTGATTCCAAATATTCTATTTGTGAAACGATTACGCCATTATAACTCGAGAAATTCTTGTTTTAGTTTGACGTACAAAACTTTGTTAAAATTCGAAATTTCAAAACTGTACATTTTAAACTTTTGAGAACATTATTCTTGTTCACAATTTTGCACTGATTCCAAATATACTATTTGTGAAATGATTGCTCAACTATAACTCGAGTAATTCGTGTTTGAAGATTTCCTTTGTTTAAAGTTGAAAATTTGAAACTGTAAAATAGAAGTTTTGAATACAATATTCTTGTTCACAATTTTGCACTGATTCCAAATATACTATTTGTGAAATGATTGCTCAACTATAACTCGAGTAATTCGTGTTTGAAGATTTCCTTTGTTTAAAGTTGAAAATTTGAAACTGTAAAATAGAAGTTTTGAATACAATATTCTTGTTCAGAATTTTTCACTGATTCCAAATATACTATTTGTGAAACCATTACGCCATTATAACTCGCGAAATTGTTGTTTTAGTTTGACGTACAAAACTTTGTTAAAATTCGAAATTTCAAAACTGTGCATTTTAAACTTTTGAGAACATTATTCTTGTTCACAATTTTGCACTGATTCCAAATATACTATTTGTGAAATGATTGCTCAACTATAACTCGAGTAATTAGTGTTTCAAGATTTCCTTTGTTTAAAGTTGAAAATTTGAAACTGTAAAATAGAAGTTTTGAATACAATATTCTTGTTCAGAATTTTTTACTGATTCCAAATATGCTATTTGTGAAACGATTACGCCCTTATAACTCGAGAAATTCTTGTTTTAGTTTGACGTACAAAACTTTGTTAAAATTCGAAATTTCAAAACTGTACATTTTCAACTTTTGAGAACTTTATTCTTGTTCAGAATTTTGCACTGATTCCAAATATATTATTTGTGAAACGATTGCGCCATTATAACTGGAGAACTTCTTGTTTTAGTTTAACATACAAAACTTTGTTAAAATTCGAAATTTCAAAACTGTACATTTTAAACTTTTGAGAACATTAGTCTTGTTCAGAATTTGCACTGATTCCAAATATACTATTTGTGAAATGATTGCTCAACTATAACTCGAGTAATTAGTGTTTCAAGATTTCCTTTGTTTAAAGTTGAAAATTTGAAACTGTAAAATAGAAGTTTTGAATACAATATTCTTGTTCAGAATTTTTTACTGATTCCAAATATTCTATTTGTGAAACGATTACGCCATTATAACTCGAGAAATTGTTGTTTTAGTTTGACGTACAAAACTTTGTTAAAATTCGAAATTTCAAAACTGTACATTTTAAACTTTTGGGAACATTATTCTTGTTCACAATTTTGCACTGATTCCAAATATACTATTTGTGAAATGATTGCTCAACTATAACTCGAGTAATTAGTGTTTCAAGATTTCCTTTGTTTAAAGTTGAAAATTTGAAACTGTAAAATAGAAGTTTTGAATACAATATTCTTGTTCAGAATTTTTTACTGATTCCAAATATTCTATTTGTGAAACGATTACGCCATTATAACTCGAGAAATTGTTGTTTTAGTTTGACGTACAAAACTTTGTTAAAATTCGAAATTTCAAAACTGTGCATTTTAAACTTTTGAGAACATTATTCTTGTTCACAATTTTGCACTGATTCCAAATATACTATTTGTGAAATGATTGCTCAACTATAACTCGAGTAATTCGTGTTTGAAGATTTCCTTTGTTTAAAGTTGAAAATTTGAAACTGTAAAATAGACGTTTTGAATACAATATTCTTGTTCAGAATTTTTCACTGATTCCAAATATACTATTTGTGAAACCATTACGCCATTATAACTCGCGAAATTGTTGTTTTAGTTTGACGTACAAAACTTTGTTAAAATTCGAAATTTCAAAACTGTGCATTTTAAACTTTTGAGAACATTATTCTTGTTCACAATTTTGCACTGATTCCAAATATACTATTTGTGAAATGATTGCTCAACTATAACTCGAGTAATTCGTGTTTCAAGATTTCCTTTGTTTAAAGTTGAAAATTTGAAACTGTAAAATAGAAGTTTTGAATACAATATTCTTGTTCAGAATTTTTTACTGATTCCAAATATTCTATTTGTGAAACGATTACGCCATTATAACTCGAGAAATTCTTGTTTTAGTTTGACGTACAAAACTTTGTTAAAATTCGAAATTTCAAAACTGTACATTTTAAACTTTTGAGAACATTAGTCTTGTTCAAAATTTTGCACTGATTCCAAATATACTATTTGTGAAATGATTTCTCAATTATAACTCGAGTAATTAGTGTTTCAAGATTTCCTTTGTTTAAAGTTGAAAATTTGAAACTGTAACATAAAAGTTTTGAATACAATATTCTTGTTCAGAATTTTTTACTGATTCCAAATATGCTATTTGTGAAACAATTACGCCCTTATAACTGGAGAAATTCTTGTTTTAGTTTGACGTACAAAACTTTGTTAAAATTCGAAATTTCAAAACTGTACATTTTCAACTTTTGAGAACTTTATTCTTGTTCAGAATTTTGCACTGATTCCAAATATATTATTTGTGAAACGATTGCGCCATTATAACTGGAGAACTTCTTGTTTTAGTTTAACGTACAAAACTTTGTTAAAATTCGAAATTTCAAAACTGTACATTTTAAACTTTTGAGAACATTAGTCTTGTTCAGAATTTTGCACTGATTCCAAATATACTATTTGTGAAATGATTGCTCAACTATAACTCGAGTAATTCGTGTTTGAAGATATCTTTTGTTTAAAGTTGAAAATTTGAAACTGTAAAATATAAGTTTTGAATACAATATTCTTGTTCAGAATTTTTCACTGATTCCAAATATTCTATTTGTGAAACGATTACGCCATTATAACTCGAGAAATTCTTGTTTTAGTTTGACGTACAAAACTTTGTTAAAATTCGAAATTTCAAAACTGTACATTTTAAACTTTTGAGAACATTATTCTTGTTCACAATTTTGCACTGATTCCAAATATACTATTTGTGAAATGATTGCTCAACTATAACTCGAGTAATTCGTGTTTGAAGATTTCCTTTGTTTAAAGTTGAAAATTTGAAACTGTAAAATAGAAGTTTTGAATACAATATTCTTGTTCACAATTTTGCACTGATTCCAAATATTCTATTTGTGAAACGATTACGCCATTATAACTCGAGAAATTCTTGTTTTAGTTTGACGTACAAAACTTTGTTAAAATTCGAAATTTCAAAACTGTACATTTTAAACTTTTGAGAACATTATTCTTGTTCACAATTTTGCACTGATTCCAAATATACTATTTGTGAAATGATTGCTCAACTATAACTCGAGTAATTCGTGTTTGAAGATTTCCTTTGTTTAAAGTTGAAAATTTGAAACTGTAAAATAGAAGTTTTGAATACAATATTCTTGTTCACAATTTTGCACTGATTCCAAATATACTATTTGTGAAATGATTGCTCAACTATAACTCGAGTAATTCGTGTTTGAAGATTTCCTTTGTTTAAAGTTGAAAATTTGAAACTGTAAAATAGAAGTTTTGAATACAATATTCTTGTTCAGAATTTTTCACTGATTCCAAATATACTATTTGTGAAACCATTACGCCATTATAACTCGCGAAATTGTTGTTTTAGTTTGACGTACAAAACTTTGTTAAAATTCGAAATTTCAAAACTGTGCATTTTAAACTTTTGGGAACATTATTCTTGTTCACAATTTTGCACTGATTCCAAATATACTATTTGTGAAATGATTGCTCAACTATAACTCGAGTAATTAGTGTTTCAAGATTTCCTTTGTTTAAAGTTGAAAATTTGAAACTGTAAAATAGAAGTTTTGAATACAATATTCTTGTTCAGAATTTTTTACTGATTCCAAATATGCTATTTGTGAAACGATTACGCCCTTATAACTCGAGAAATTCTTGTTTTAGTTTGACGTACAAAACTTTGTTAAAATTCGAAATTTCAAAACTGTACATTTTCAACTTTTGAGAACTTTATTCTTGTTCAGAATTTTGCACTGATTCCAAATATATTATTTGTGAAACGATTGCGCCATTATAACTGGAGAACTTCTTGTTTTAGTTTAACATACAAAACTTTGTTAAAATTCGAAATTTCAAAACTGTACATTTTAAACTTTTGAGAACATTAGTCTTGTTCAGAATTTGCACTGATTCCAAATATACTATTTGTGAAATGATTGCTCAACTATAACTCGAGTAATTAGTGTTTCAAGATTTCCTTTGTTTAAAGTTGAAAATTTGAAACTGTAAAATAGAAGTTTTGAATACAATATTCTTGTTCAGAATTTTTTACTGATTCCAAATATTCTATTTGTGAAACGATTACGCCATTATAACTCGAGAAATTGTTGTTTTAGTTTGACGTACAAAACTTTGTTAAAATTCGAAATTTCAAAACTGTACATTTTAAACTTTTGAGAACATTATTCTTGTTCACAATTTTGCACTGATTCCAAATATACTATTTGTGAAATAATTGCTCAACTATAACTCGAGTAATTAGTGTTTCAAGATTTCCTTTGTTTAAAGTTGAAAATTTGAAACTGTAAAATAGAAGTTTTGAATACAATATTCTTGTTCAGAATTTTTTACTGATTCCAAATATTCTATTTGTGAAACGATTACGCCATTATAACTCGAGAAATTGTTGTTTTAGTTTGACGTACAAAACTTTGTTAAAATTCGAAATTTCAAAACTGTGCATTTTAAACTTTTGAGAACATTATTCTTGTTCACAATTTTGCACTGATTCCAAATATACTATTTGTGAAATGATTGCTCAACTATAACTCGAGTAATTCGTGTTTGAAGATTTCCTTTGTTTAAAGTTGAAAATTTGAAACTGTAAAATAGACGTTTTGAATACAATATTCTTGTTCAGAATTTTTCACTGATTCCAAATATACTATTTGTGAAACCATTACGCCATTATAACTCGCGAAATTGTTGTTTTAGTTTGACGTACAAAACTTTGTTAAAATTCGAAATTTCAAAACTGTGCATTTTAAACTTTTGAGAACATTATTCTTGTTCACAATTTTGCACTGATTCCAAATATACTATTTGTGAAATGATTGCTCAACTATAACTCGAGTAATTCGTGTTTCAAGATTTCCTTTGTTTAAAGTTGAAAATTTGAAACTGTAAAATAGAAGTTTTGAATACAATATTCTTGTTCAGAATTTTTTACTGATTCCAAATATTCTATTTGTGAAACGATTACGCCATTATAACTCGAGAAATTCTTGTTTTAGTTTGACGTACAAAACTTTGTTAAAATTCGAAATTTCAAAACTGTACATTTTAAACTTTTGAGAACATTAGTCTTGTTCAAAATTTTGCACTGATTCCAAATATACTATTTGTGAAATGATTTCTCAATTATGACTCGAGTAATTAGTGTTTCAAGATTTCCTTTGTTTAAAGTTGAAAATTTGAAACTGTAACATAAAAGTTTTGAATACAATATTCTTGTTCAGAATTTTTTACTGATTCCAAATATGCTATTTGTGAAACGATTACGCCCTTATAACTGGAGAAATTCTTGTTTTAGTTTGACGTACAAAACTTTGTTAAAATTCGAAATTTCAAAACTGTACATTTTCAACTTTTGAGAACTTTATTCTTGTTCAGAATTTTGCACTGATTCCAAATATATTATTTGTGAAACGATTGCGCCATTATAACTGGAGAACTTCTTGTTTTAGTTTAACGTACAAAACTTTGTTAAAATTCGAAATTTCAAAACTGTACATTTTAAACTTTTGAGAACATTAGTCTTGTTCAGAATTTTGCACTGATTCCAAATATACTATTTGTGAAATGATTGCTCAACTATAACTCGAGTAATTCGTGTTTGAAGATATCTTTTGTTTAAAGTTGAAAATTTGAAACTGTAAAATATAAGTTTTGAATACAATATTCTTGTTCAGAATTTTTCACTGATTCCAAATATTCTATTTGTGAAACGATTACGCCATTATAACTCGAGAAATTCTTGTTTTAGTTTGACGTACAAAACTTTGTTAAAATTCGAAATTTCAAAACTGTACATTTTAAACTTTTGAGAACATTATTCTTGTTCACAATTTTGCACTGATTCCAAATATACTATTTGTGAAATGATTGCTCAACTATAACTCGAGTAATTCGTGTTTGAAGATTTCCTTTGTTTAAAGTTGAAAATTTGAAACTGTAAAATAGAAGTTTTGAATACAATATTCTTGTTCACAATTTTGCACTGATTCCAAATATACTATTTGTGAAATGATTGCTCAACTATAACTCGAGTAATTCGTGTTTGAAGATTTCCTTTGTTTAAAGTTGAAAATTTGAAACTGTAAAATATAAGTTTTGAATACAATATTCTTGTTCAGAATTTTTCACTGATTCCAAATATTCTATTTGTGAAACGATTACGCCATTATAACTCGAGAAATTCTTGTTTTAGTTTGACGTACAAAACTTTGTTAAAATTCGAAATTTCAAAACTGTACATTTTAAACTTTTGAGAACATTATTCTTGTTCACAATTTTGCACTGATTCCAAATATACTATTTGTGAAATGATTGCTCAACTATAACTCGAGTAATTCGTGTTTGAAGATTTCCTTTGTTTAAAGTTGAAAATTTGAAACTGTAAAATAGAAGTTTTGAATACAATATTCTTGTTCACAATTTTGCACTGATTCCAAATATACTATTTGTGAAATGATTGCTCAACTATAACTCGAGTAATTCGTGTTTGAAGATTTCCTTTGTTTAAAGTTGAAAATTTGAAACTGTAAAATAGAAGTTTTGAATACAATATTCTTGTTCAGAATTTTTCACTGATTCCAAATATACTATTTGTGAAACCATTACGCCATTATAACTCGCGAAATTGTTGTTTTAGTTTGACGTACAAAACTTTGTTAAAATTCGAAATTTCAAAACTGTGCATTTTAAACTTTTGAGAACATTATTCTTGTTCACAATTTTGCACTGATTCCAAATATACTATTTGTGAAATGATTGCTCAACTATAACTCGAGTAATTCGTGTTTCAAGATTTCCTTTGTTTAAAGTTGAAAATTTGAAACTGTAAAATAGAAGTTTTGAATACAATATTCTTGTTCAGAATTTTTTACTGATTCCAAATATGCTATTTGTGAAACGATTACGCCCTTATAACTCGAGAAATTCTTGTTTTAGTTTGACGTACAAAACTTTGTTAAAATTCGAAATTTCAAAACTGTACATTTTCAACTTTTGAGAACTTTATTCTTGTTCAGAATTTTGCACTGATTCCAAATATATTATTTGTGAAACGATTGCGCCATTATAACTGGAGAACTTCTTGTTTTAGTTTAACATACAAAACTTTGTTAAAATTCGAAATTTCAAAACTGTACATTTTAAACTTTTGAGAACATTAGTCTTGTTCAGAATTTGCACTGATTCCAAATATACTATTTGTGAAATGATTGCTCAACTATAACTCGAGTAATTAGTGTTTCAAGATTTCCTTTGTTTAAAGTTGAAAATTTGAAACTGTAAAATAGAAGTTTTGAATACAATATTCTTGTTCAGAATTTTTTACTGATTCCAAATATTCTATTTGTGAAACGATTACGCCATTATAACTCGAGAAATTGTTGTTTTAGTTTGACGTACAAAACTTTGTTAAAATTCGAAATTTCAAAACTGTACATTTTAAACTTTTGAGAACATTATTCTTGTTCACAATTTTGCACTGATTCCAAATATACTATTTGTGAAATAATTGCTCAACTATAACTCGAGTAATTAGTGTTTCAAGATTTCCTTTGTTTAAAGTTGAAAATTTGAAACTGTAAAATAGAAGTTTTGAATACAATATTCTTGTTCAGAATTTTTTACTGATTCCAAATATTCTATTTGTGAAACGATTACGCCATTATAACTCGAGAAATTGTTGTTTTAGTTTGACGTACAAAACTTTGTTAAAATTCGAAATTTCAAAACTGTGCATTTTAAACTTTTGAGAACATTATTCTTGTTCACAATTTTGCACTGATTCCAAATATACTATTTGTGAAATAATTGCTCAACTATAACTCGAGTAATTCGTGTTTGAAGATTTCCTTTGTTTAAAGTTGAAAATTTGAAACTGTAAAATAGACGTTTTGAATACAATATTCTTGTTCAGAATTTTTCACTGATTCCAAATATACTATTTGTGAAACCATTACGCCATTATAACTCGCGAAATTGTTGTTTTAGTTTGACGTACAAAACTTTGTTAAAATTCGAAATTTCAAAACTGTGCATTTTAAACTTTTGAGAACATTATTCTTGTTCACAATTTTGCACTGATTCCAAATATACTATTTGTGAAATGATTGCTCAACTATAACTCGAGTAATTCGTGTTTCAAGATTTCCTTTGTTTAAAGTTGAAAATTTGAAACTGTAAAATAGAAGTTTTGAATACAATATTCTTGTTCAGAATTTTTTACTGATTCCAAATATTCTATTTGTGAAACGATTACGCCATTATAACTCGAGAAATTCTTGTTTTAGTTTGACGTACAAAACTTTGTTAAAATTCGAAATTTCAAAACTGTACATTTTAAACTTTTGAGAACATTAGTCTTGTTCAAAATTTTGCACTGATTCCAAATATACTATTTGTGAAATGATTTCTCAATTATAACTCGAGTAATTAGTGTTTCAAGATTTCCTTTGTATAAAGTTGAAAATTTGAAACTGTAACATAAAAGTTTTGAATACAATATTCTTGTTCAGAATTTTTTACTGATTCCAAATATGCTATTTGTGAAACAATTACGCCCTTATAACTGGAGAAATTCTTGTTTTAGTTTGACGTACAAAACTTTGTTAAAATTCGAAATTTCAAAACTGTACATTTTCAACTTTTGAGAACTTTATTCTTGTTCAGAATTTTGCACTGATTCCAAATATATTATTTGTGAAACGATTGCGCCATTATAACTGGAGAACTTCTTGTTTTAGTTTAACGTACAAAACTTTGTTAAAATTCGAAATTTCAAAACTGTACATTTTAAACTTTTGAGAACATTAGTCTTGTTCAGAATTTTGCACTGATTCCAAATATACTATTTGTGAAATGATTGCTCAACTATAACTCGAGTAATTCGTGTTTGAAGATATCTTTTGTTTAAAGTTGAAAATTTGAAACTGTAAAATATAAGTTTTGAATACAATATTCTTGTTCAGAATTTTTCACTGATTCCAAATATTCTATTTGTGAAACGATTACGCCATTATAACTCGAGAAATTCTTGTTTTAGTTTGACGTACAAAACTTTGTTAAAATTCGAAATTTCAAAACTGTACATTTTAAACTTTTGAGAACATTATTCTTGTTCACAATTTTGCACTGATTCCAAATATACTATTTGTGAAATGATTGCTCAACTATAACTCGAGTAATTCGTGTTTGAAGATTTCCTTTGTTTAAAGTTGAAAATTTGAAACTGTAAAATAGAAGTTTTGAATACAATATTCTTGTTCACAATTTTGCACTGATTCCAAATATTCTATTTGTGAAACGATTACGCCATTATAACTCGAGAAATTCTTGTTTTAGTTTGACGTACAAAACTTTGTTAAAATTCGAAATTTCAAAACTGTACATTTTAAACTTTTGAGAACATTATTCTTGTTCACAATTTTGCACTGATTCCAAATATACTATTTGTGAAATGATTGCTCAACTATAACTCGAGTAATTCGTGTTTGAAGATTTCCTTTGTTTAAAGTTGAAAATTTGAAACTGTAAAATAGAAGTTTTGAATACAATATTCTTGTTCACAATTTTGCACTGATTCCAAATATACTATTTGTGAAATGATTGCTCAACTATAACTCGAGTAATTCGTGTTTGAAGATTTCCTTTGTTTAAAGTTGAAAATTTGAAACTGTAAAATAGAAGTTTTGAATACAATATTCTTGTTCAGAATTTTTTCACTGATTCCAAATATACTATTTGTGAAACCATTACGCCATTATAACTCGCGAAATTGTTGTTTTAGTTTGACGTACAAAACTTTGTTAAAATTCGAAATTTCAAAACTGTGCATTTTAAACTTTTGAGAACATTATTCTTGTTCACAATTTTGCACTGATTCCAAATATACTATTTGTGAAATGATTGCTCAACTATAACTCGAGTAATTCGTGTTTCAAGATTTCCTTTGTTTAAAGTTGAAAATTTGAAACTGTAAAATAGAAGTTTTGAATACAATATTCTTGTTCAGAATTTTTTACTGATTCCAAATATGCTATTTGTGAAACGATTACGCCCTTATAACTCGAGAAATTCTTGTTTTAGTTTGACGTACAAAACTTTGTTAAAATTCGAAATTTCAAAACTGTACATTTTCAACTTTTGAGAACTTTATTCTTGTTCAGAATTTTGCACTGATTCCAAATATATTATTTGTGAAACGATTGCGCCATTATAACTGGAGAACTTCTTGTTTTAGTTTAACATACAAAACTTTGTTAAAATTCGAAATTTCAAAACTGTACATTTTAAACTTTTGAGAACATTAGTCTTGTTCAGAATTTGCACTGATTCCAAATATACTATTTGTGAAATGATTGCTCAACTATAACTCGAGTAATTAGTGTTTCAAGATTTCCTTTGTTTAAAGTTGAAAATTTGAAACTGTAAAATAGAAGTTTTGAATACAATATTCTTGTTCAGAATTTTTTACTGATTCCAAATATTCTATTTGTGAAACGATTACGCCATTATAACTCGAGAAATTGTTGTTTTAGTTTGACGTACAAAACTTTGTTAAAATTCGAAATTTCAAAACTGTACATTTTAAACTTTTGAGAACATTATTCTTGTTCACAATTTTGCACTGATTCCAAATATACTATTTGTGAAATAATTGCTCAACTATAACTCGAGTAATTAGTGTTTCAAGATTTCCTTTGTTTAAAGTTGAAAATTTGAAACTGTAAAATAGAAGTTTTGAATACAATATTCTTGTTCAGAATTTTTTACTGATTCCAAATATTCTATTTGTGAAACGATTACGCCATTATAACTCGAGAAATTGTTGTTTTAGTTTGACGTACAAAACTTTGTTAAAATTCGAAATTTCAAAACTGTGCATTTTAAACTTTTGAGAACATTATTCTTGTTCACAATTTTGCACTGATTCCAAATATACTATTTGTGAAATGATTGCTCAACTATAACTCGAGTAATTCGTGTTTGAAGATTTCCTTTGTTTAAAGTTGAAAATTTGAAACTGTAAAATAGACGTTTTGAATACAATATTCTTGTTCAGAATTTTTCACTGATTCCAAATATACTATTTGTGAAACCATTACGCCATTATAACTCGCGAAATTGTTGTTTTAGTTTGACGTACAAAACTTTGTTAAAATTCGAAATTTCAAAACTGTGCATTTTAAACTTTTGAGAACATTATTCTTGTTCACAATTTTGCACTGATTCCAAATATACTATTTGTGAAATGATTGCTCAACTATAACTCGAGTAATTCGTGTTTCAAGATTTCCTTTGTTTAAAGTTGAAAATTTGAAACTGTAAAATAGAAGTTTTGAATACAATATTCTTGTTCAGAATTTTTTACTGATTCCAAATATTCTATTTGTGAAACGATTACGCCATTATAACTCGAGAAATTCTTGTTTTAGTTTGACGTACAAAACTTTGTTAAAATTCGAAATTTCAAAACTGTACATTTTAAACTTTTGAGAACATTAGTCTTGTTCAAAATTTTGCACTGATTCCAAATATACTATTTGTGAAATGATTTCTCAATTATGACTCGAGTAATTAGTGTTTCAAGATTTCCTTTGTTTAAAGTTGAAAATTTGAAACTGTAACATAAAAGTTTTGAATACAATATTCTTGTTCAGAATTTTTTACTGATTCCAAATATGCTATTTGTGAAACGATTACGCCCTTATAACTGGAGAAATTCTTGTTTTAGTTTGACGTACAAAACTTTGTTAAAATTCGAAATTTCAAAACTGTACATTTTCAACTTTTGAGAACTTTATTCTTGTTCAGAATTTTGCACTGATTCCAAATATATTATTTGTGAAACGATTGCGCCATTATAACTGGAGAACTTCTTGTTTTAGTTTAACGTACAAAACTTTGTTAAAATTCGAAATTTCAAAACTGTACATTTTAAACTTTTGAGAACATTAGTCTTGTTCAGAATTTTGCACTGATTCCAAATATACTATTTGTGAAATGATTGCTCAACTATAACTCGAGTAATTCGTGTTTGAAGATATCTTTTGTTTAAAGTTGAAAATTTGAAACTGTAAAATATAAGTTTTGAATACAATATTCTTGTTCAGAATTTTTCACTGATTCCAAATATTCTATTTGTGAAACGATTACGCCATTATAACTCGAGAAATTCTTGTTTTAGTTTGACGTACAAAACTTTGTTAAAATTCGAAATTTCAAAACTGTACATTTTAATCTTTTGAGAACATTATTCTTGTTCACAATTTTGCACTGATTCCAAATATACTATTTGTGAAATGATTGCTCAACTATAACTCGAGTAATTCGTGTTTGAAGATTTCCTTTGTTTAAAGTTGAAAATTTGAAACTGTAAAATAGAAGTTTTGAATACAATATTCTTGTTCAGATATACTATTTGTGAAATGATTGCTCAACTATAACTCGAGTAATTCGTGTTTGAAGATTTCCTTTGTTTAAAGTTGAAAATTTGAAACTGTAAAATAGAAGTTTTGAATACAATATTCTTGTTCAGAATTTTTCACTGATTCCAAATATACTATTTGTGAAACCATTACGCCATTATAACTCGAGAAATTGTTGTTTTAGTTTGACGTACAAAACTTTGTTAAAATTCGAAATTTCAAAACTGTGCATTTTAAACTTTTGAGAACATTATTCTTGTTCACAATTTTGCACTGATTCCAAATATACTATTTGTGAAATGATTGCTCAACTATAACTCGAGTAATTCGTGTTTCAAGATTTCCTTTGTTTAAAGTTGAAAATTTGAAACTGTAAAATAGAAGTTTTGAATACAATATTCTTGTTCAGAATTTTTTACTGATTCCAAATATGCTATTTGTGAAACGATTACGCCCTTATAACTCGAGAAATTCTTGTTTTAGTTTGACGTACAAAACTTTGTTAAAATTCGAAATTTCAAAACTGTACATTTTCAACTTTTGAGAACTTTATTCTTGTTCAGAATTTTGCACTGATTCCAAATATATTATTCGTGGAACGATTGCGCCATTATAACTGGAGAACTTCTTGTTTTAGTTTAACATACAAAACTTTGTTAAAATTCGAAATTTCAAAACTGTACATTTTAAACTTTTGAGAACATTAGTCTTGTTCAGAATTTGCACTGATTCCAAATATACTATTTGTGAAATGATTGCTCAACTATAACTCGAGTAATTAGTGTTTCAAGATTTCCTTTGTTTAAAGTTGAAAATTTGAAACTGTAAAATAGAAGTTTTGAATACAATATTCTTGTTCAGAATTTTTTACTGATTCCAAATATTCTATTTGTGAAACGATTACGCCCTTATAACTCGAGAAATTCTTGTTTTAGTTTGACGTACAAAACTTTGTTAAAATTCGAAATTTCAAAACTGTACATTTTCAACTTTTGAGAACTTTATTCTTGTTCAGACTTTTGCACTGATTCCAAATATATTATTTGTGAAACGATTGCGCCATTATAACTGGAGAACTTCTTGTTTTAGTTTAACGTACAAAACTTTGTTAAAATTCGAAATTTCAAAACTGTGCATTTTAAACTTTTGAGAACATTATTCTTGTTCACAATTTTGCACTGATTCCAAATATACTATTTGTGAAATGATTGCTCAACTATAACTCGAGTAATTCGTGTTTCAAGATTTCCTTTGTTTAAAGTTGAAAATTTGAAACTGTAAAATAGAAGTTTTGAATACAATATTCTTGTTCAGAATTTTTTACTGATTCCAAATATGCTATTTGTGAAACGATTACGCCCTTATAACTCGAGAAATTCTTGTTTTAGTTTGACGTACAAAACTTTGTTAAAATTCGAAATTTCAAAACTGTACATTTTCAACTTTTGAGAACTTTATTCTTGTTCAGAATTTTGCACTGATTCCAAATATATTATTTGTGAAACGATTGCGCCATTATAACTGGAGAACTTCTTGTTTTAGTTTAACATACAAAACTTTGTTAAAATTCGAAATTTCAAAACTGTACATTTTAAACTTTTGAGAACATTAGTCTTGTTCAGAATTTGCACTGATTCCAAATATACTATTTGTGAAATGATTGCTCAACTATAACTCGAGTAATTAGTGTTTCAAGATTTCCTTTGTTTAAAGTTGAAAATTTGAAACTGTAAAATAGAAGTTTTGAATACAATATTCTTGTTCAGAATTTTTTACTGATTCCAAATATTCTATTTGTGAAACGATTACGCCCTTATAACTCGAGAAATTCTTGTTTTAGTTTGACGTACAAAACTTTGTTAAAATTCGAAATTTCAAAACTGTACATTTTCAACTTTTGAGAACTTTATTCTTGTTCAGACTTTTGCACTGATTCCAAATATATTATTTGTGAAACGATTGCGCCATTATAACTGGAGAACTTCTTGTTTTAGTTTAACGTACAAAACTTTGTTAAAATTCGAAATTTCAAAACTGTGCATTTTAAACTTTTGAGAACATTATTCTTGTTCACAATTTTGCACTGATTCCAAATATACTATTTGTGAAATGATTGCTCAACTATAACTCGAGTAATTCGTGTTTCAAGATTTCCTTTGTTTAAAGTTGAAAATTTGAAACTGTAAAATAGAAGTTTTGAATACAATATTCTTGTTCAGAATTTTTTACTGATTCCAAATATTCTATTTGTGAAACGATTACGCCATTATAACTCGAGAAATTCTTGTTTTAGTTTGACGTACAAAACTTTGTTAAAATTCGAAATTTCAAAACTGTACATTTTAAACTTTTGAGAACATTAGTCTTGTTCAAAATTTTGCACTGATTCCAAATATACTATTTGTGAAATGATTTCTCAATTATAACTCGAGTAATTAGTGTTTCAAGATTTCCTTTGTTTAAAGTTGAAAATTTGAAACTGTAACATAAAAGTTTTGAATACAATATTCTTGTTCAGAATTTTTTACTGATTCCAAATATGCTATTTGTGAAACGATTACGCCCTTATAACTCGAGAAATTCTTGTTTTAGTTTGACGTACAAAACTTTGTTAAAATTCGAAATTTCAAAACTGTACATTTTCAACTTTTGAGAACTTTATTCTTGTTCAGAATTTTGCACTGATTCCAAATATATTATTTGTGAAACGATTGCGCCATTATAACTGGAGAACTTCTTGTTTTAGTTTAACGTACAAAACTTTGTTAAAATTCGAAATTTCAAAACTGTACATTTTAAACTTTTGAGAACATTAGTCTTGTTCAGAATTTTGCACTGATTCCAAATATACTATTTGTGAAATGATTGCTCAACTATAACTCGAGTAATTCGTGTTTGAAGATATCTTTTGTTTAAAGTTGAAAATTTGAAACTGTAAAATATAAGTTTTGAATACAATATTCTTGTTCAGAATTTTTCACTGATTCCAAATATTCTATTTGTGAAACGATTACGCCATTATAAATCGAGAAATTCTTGTTTTAGTTTGACGTACAAAACTTTGTTAAAATTCGAAATTTCAAAACTGTACATTTTAAACTTTTGAGAACATTATTCTTGTTCACAATTTTGCACTGATTCCAAATATACTATTTGTGAAATGATTGCTCAACTATAACTCGAGTAATTCGTGTTTGAAGATTTCCTTTGTTTAAAGTTGAAAATTTGAAACTGTAAAATAGAAGTTTTGAATACAATATTCTTGTTCACAATTTTGCACTGATTCCAAATATACTATTTGTGAAATGATTGCTCAACTATAACTCGAGTAATTCGTGTTTGAAGATTTCCTTTGTTTAAAGTTGAAAATTTGAAACTGTAAAATAGAAGTTTTGAATACAATATTCTTGTTCAGAATTTTTCACTGATTCCAAATATACTATTTGTGAAACCATTACGCCATTATAACTCGAGAAATTGTTGTTTTAGTTTGACGTACAAAACTTTGTTAAAATTCGAAATTTCAAAACTGTGCATTTTAAACTTTTGAGAACATTATTCTTGTTCACAATTTTGCACTGATTCCAAATATACTATTTGTGAAATGATTGCTCAACTATAACTCGAGTAATTCGTGTTTCAAGATTTCCTTTGTTTAAAGTTGAAAATTTGAAACTGTAAAATAGAAGTTTTGAATACAATATTCTTGTTCAGAATTTTTTACTGATTCCAAATATGCTATTTGTGAAACGATTACGCCCTTATAACTCGAGAAATTCTTGTTTTAGTTTGACGTACAAAACTTTGTTAAAATTCGAAATTTCAAAACTGTACATTTTCAACTTTTGAGAACTTTATTCTTGTTCAGAATTTTGCACTGATTCCAAATATATTATTTGTGAAACGATTGCGCCATTATAACTGGAGAACTTCTTGTTTTAGTTTAACATACAAAACTTTGTTAAAATTCGAAATTTCAAAACTGTACATTTTAAACTTTTGAGAACATTAGTCTTGTTCAGAATTTGCACTGATTCCAAATATACTATTTGTGAAATGATTGCTCAACTATAACTCGAGTAATTAGTGTTTCAAGATTTCCTTTGTTTAAAGTTGAAAATTTGAAACTGTAAAATAGAAGTTTTGAATACAATATTCTTGTTCAGAATTTTTTACTGATTCCAAATATTCTATTTGTGAAACGATTACGCCCTTATAACTCGAGAAATTCTTGTTTTAGTTTGACGTACAAAACTTTGTTAAAATTCGAAATTTCAAAACTGTACATTTTCAACTTTTGAGAACTTTATTCTTGTTCAGAATTTTGCACTGATTCCAAATATATTATTTGTGAAACGATTGCGCCATTATAACTGGAGAACTTCTTGTTTTAGTTTAACGTACAAAACTTTGTTAAAATTCGAAATTTCAAAACTGTACATTTTAAACTTTTGAGAACATTAGTCTTGTTCAGAATTTGCACTGATTCCAAATATACTATTTGTGAAATGATTGCTCAACTATAACTCGAGTAATTCGTGTTTGAAGATTTCCTTTGTTTAAAGTTGAAAATTTGAAACTGTAAAATAGGAGTTTTGAATACAATATTCTTGTTCAGAATTTTTTACTGATTCCAAATATTCTATTTGTGAAACGATTACGCCATTATAACTCGAGAAATTGTTGTTTTAGTTTGACGTACAAAACTTTGTTAAAATTCGAAATTTCAAAACTGTGCATTTTAAACTTTTGAGAACATTATTCTTGTTCACAATTTTGCACTGATTCCAAATATACTATTTGTGAAATGATTGCTCAACTATAACTCGAGTAATTCGTGTTTGAAGATTTCCTTTGTTTAAAGTTGAAAATTTGAAACTGTAAAATAGACGTTTTGAATACAATATTCTTGTTCAGAATTTTTCACTGATTCCAAATATACTATTTGTGAAACGATTACACCATTATAACTCGAGAAATTGTTGTTTTAGTTTGACGTACAAAACTTTGTTAAAATTCGAAATTTCAAAACTGTGCATTTTAAACTTTTGAGAACATTATTCTTGTTCACAATTTTGCACTGATTCCAAATATACTATTTGTGAAATGATTGCTCAACTATAACTCGAGTAATTCGTGTTTGAAGATTTCTTTTGTTTAAAGTTGAAAATTTGAAACTGTAAAATATAAGTTTTGAATACAATATTCTTGTTCAGAATTTTTCACTGATTCCAAATATACTATTTGTGAAACGATTACACCATTATAACTCGAGAAATTGTTGTTTTAGTTTAACGTACAAAACTTTGTTAAAATTCGAAATTTCAAAACTGTGCATTTTAAACTTTTGAGAACATTATTCTTGTTCAGAATTTTGCACTGATTCCAAATATACTATTTGTGAAATGATTGCTCAACTATAACTCGAGTAATTCGTGTTTGAAGATTTCCTTTGTTTAAAGTTGAAAATTTGAAACTGTAAAATAGAAGTTTTGAATACAATATTCTTGTTAAGAATTTTTCACTGATTCCAAATATACTATTTGTGAAACGATTACGCCATTATAACTCGAGAAATTCTTGTTTTAGTTTGACGTACAAAACTTTGTTAAAATTCGAAATTTCAAAACTGTACATTTTAAACTTTTGAGAACATTATTCTTGTTCACAATTTTGCACTGATTCCAAATATACTATTTGTGAAATGATTGCTCAACTATAACTCGAGTAATTCGTGTTTGAAGATTTCCTTTGTTTAAAGTTGAAAATTTGAAACTGTAAAATAGAAGTTTTGAATACAATATTCTTGTTAAGAATTTTTCACTGATTCCAAATATACTATTTGTGAAACGATTACGCCATTATAACTCGAGAAATTGTTGTTTTAGTCTGACGTACAAAACTTTGTTAAAATTCGAAATTTCAAAACTGTACATTTTAATCTTTTGAGAACATTATTCTTGTTCACAATTTTGCACTGATTCCAAATATACTATTTGTGAAATGATTGCTCAATTATAACTCGAGTAATTCGTGTTTGAAGATTTCCTTTGTTTAAAGTTGAAAATTTGAAACTGTAAAATAGAAGTTTTGAATACAATATTCTTGTTCAGAATTTTTCACTGATTCCAAATATACTATTTGTGAAACCATTACGCCATTATAACTCGCGAAATTGTTGTTTTAGTTTGACGTACAAAACTTTGTTAAAATTCGAAATTTCAAAATTGTGCATTTTAAACTTTTGAGAACATTATTCTTGTTCACAATTTTGCACTGATTCCAAATATACTATTTGTGAAATGATTGCTCAACTATAACTCGAGTAATTCGTGTTTCAAGATTTCCTTTGTTTAAAGTTGAAAATTTGAAACTGTAAAATAGAAGTTTTGAATACAATATTCTTGTTCAGAATTTTTTACTGATTCCAAATATTCTATTTGTGAAACGATTACGCCATTATAACTCGAGAAATTCTTGTTTTAGTTTGACGTACAAAACTTTGTTAAAATTCGAAATTTCAAAACTGTACATTTTAAACTTTTGAGAACATTAGTCTTGTTCAAAATTTTGCACTGATTCCAAATATACTATTTGTGAAATGATTTCTCAATTATAACTCGAGTAATTAGTGTTTCAAGATTTCCTTTGTTTAAAGTTGAAAATTTGAAACTGTAACATAGAAGTTTTGAATACAATATTCTTGTTCAGAATTTTTTACTGATTCCAAATATGCTATTTGTGAAACGATTACGCCCTTATAACTCGAGAAATTCTTGTTTTAGTTTGACGTACAAAACTTTGTTAAAATTCGAAATTTCAAAACTGTACATTTTCAACTTTTGAGAACTTTATTCTTGTTCAGAATTTTGCACTGATTCCAAATATATTATTTGTGAAACGATTGCGCCATTATAACTGGAGAACTTCTTGTTTTAGTTTAACGTACAAAACTTTGTTAAAATTCGAAATTTCAAAACTGTACATTTTAAACTTTTGAGAACATTAGTCTTGTTCAGAATTTTGCACTGATTCCAAATATACTATTTGTGAAATGATTCCTCAATTATAACTCGAGTAATTAGTGTTTCAAGATTTCCTTTGTTTAATGTTGAAAATTTGAAACTGTAAAATAGAAGTTTTGAATACAATATTCTTGTTCAGAATTTTTTACTGATTCCAAATATGCTATTTGTGAAACGATTACGCCCTTATAACTCGAGAAATTCTTGTTTTAGTTTGACGTACAAAACTTTGTTAAAATTCGAAATTTCAAAACTGTACATTTTCAACTTTTGAGAACTTTATTCTTGTTCAGAATTTTGCACTGATTCCAAATATATTATTTGTGAAACGATTGCGCCATTATAACTGGAGAACTTCTTGTTTTAGTTTAACGTACAAAACTTTGTTAAAATTCGAAATTTCAAAACTGTACATTTTAAACTTTTGAGAACATTAGTCTTGTTCAGAATTTTGCACTGATTCCAAATATACTATTTGTGAAATGATTCCTCAATTATAACTCGAGTAATTAGTGTTTCAAGATTTCCTTTGTTTAATGTTGAAAATTTGAAACTGTAAAATAGAAGTTTTGAATACAATATTCTTGTTCAGAATTTTTCACTGATTCCAAATATACTATTTGTGAAACCATTACGCCATTATAACTCGCGAAATTGTTGTTTTAGTTTGACGTACAAAACTTTGTTAAAATTCGAAATTTCAAAACTGTGCATTTTAAACTTTTGAGAACATTATTCTTGTTTACAATTTTGCACTGATTCCAAATATACTATTTGTGAAATGATTGCTCAACTATAACTCGAGTAATTCGTGTTTCAAGATTTCCTTTGTTTAAAGTTGAAAATTTGAAACTGTAAAATAGAAGTTTTGAACACAATATTCTTGTTCAGAATTTTTTACTGATTCCAAATATTCTATTTGTGAAACGATTACGCCATTATAACTCGAGAAATTCTTGTTTTAGTTTGACGTACAAAACTTTGTTAAAATTCGAAATTTCAAAACTGTACATTTTAAACTTTTGAGAACATTAGTCTTGTTCAAAATTTTGCACTGATTCCAAATATACTATTTGTGAAATGATTTCTCAATTATAACTCGAGTAATTAGTGTTTCAAGATTTCCTTTGTTTAAAGTTGAAAATTTGAAACTGTAACATAGAAGTTTTGAATACAATATTCTTGTTCAGAATTTTTTACTGATTCCAAATATGCTATTTGTGAAACGATTACGCCCTTATAACTCGAGAAATTCTTGTTTTAGTTTGACGTACAAAACTTTGTTAAAATTCGAAATTTCAAAACTGTACATTTTCAACTTTTAAGAACTTTATTCTTGTTCAGAATTTTGCACTGATTCCAAATATATTATTTGTGAAACGATTGCGCCATTATAACTGGAGAACTTCTTGTTTTAGTTTAACGTACAAAACTTTGTTAAAATTCGAAATTTCAAAACTGTACATTTTAAACTTTTGAGAACATTAGTCTTGTTTAGAATTTTGCACTGATTCCAAATATACTATTTGTGAAATGATTGCTCAACTATAACTCGAGTAATTCGTGTTTGAAGATTTCTTTTGTTTAAAGTTGAAAATTTGAAACTGTAAAATATAAGTTTTGAATACAATATTCTTGTTCAGAATTTTTCACTGATTCCAAATATTCTATTTGTGAAACGATTACGCCATTATAACTCGAGAAATTCTTGTTTTAGTTTGACGTACAAAACTTTGTTAAAATTCGAAATTTCAAAACTGTACATTTTAAACTTTTGAGAACTTTATTCTTGTTCACAAATTTGCACTGATTCCAAATATACTATTTGTGAAATGATTGCTCAACTATAACTCGAGTAATTCGTGTTTGAAGATTTCCTTTGTTTAAAGTTGAAAATTTGAAACTGTAAAATAGAAGTTTTGAATACAATATTCTTGTTCACAATTTTGCACTGATTCCAAATATACTATTTGTGAAATGATTGCTCAACTATAACTCGAGTAATTCGTGTTTGAAGATTTCCTTTGTTTAAAGTTGAAAATTTGAAACTGTAAAATAGAAGTTTTGAATACAATATTCTTGTTCAGAATTTTTCACTGATTCCAAATATACTATTTGTGAAACCATTACGCCATTATAACTCGAGAAATTGTTGTTTTAGTTTGACGTACAAAACTTTGTTAAAATTCGAAATTTCAAAACTGTGCATTTTAAACTTTTGAGAACATTATTCTTGTTCACAATTTTGCACTGATTCCAAATATACTATTTGTGAAATGATTGCTCAACTATAACTCGAGTAATTCGTGTTTGAAGATTTCTTTTGTTTAAAGTTGAAAATTTGAAACTGTAAAATATAAGTTTTGAATACAATATTCTTGTTCAGAATTTTTCACTGATTCCAAATATTCTATTTGTGAAACGATTACGCCATTATAACTCGAGAAATTCTTGTTTTAGTTTGACGTACAAAACTTTGTTAAAATTCGAAATTTCAAAACTGTACATTTTAAACTTTTGAGAACTTTATTCTTGTTCACAAATTTGCACTGATTCCAAATATACTATTTGTGAAATGATTGCTCAACTATAACTCGAGTAATTCGTGTTTGAAGATTTCCTTTGTTTAAAGTTGAAAATTTGAAACTGTAAAATAGAAGTTTTGAATACAATATTCTTGTTCAGAATTTTTCACTGATTCCAAATATACTATTTGTGAAATGATTGCTCAACTATAACTCGAGTAATTCGTGTTTGAAGATTTCCTTTGTTTAAAGTTGAAAATTTGAAACTGTAAAATAGAAGTTTTGAATACAATATTCTTGTTCAGAATTTTTCACTGATTCCAAATATACTATTTGTGAAACCATTACGCCATTATAACTCGCGAAATTGTTGTTTTAGTTTGACGTACAAAACTTTGTTAAAATTCGAAATTTCAAAACTGTGCATTTTAAACTTTTGAGAACATTATTCTTGTTCACAATTTTGCACTGATTCCAAATATACTATTTGTGAAATGATTGCTCAACTATAACTCGAGTAATTCGTGTTTGAAGATTTCTTTTGTTTAAAGTTGAAAATTTGAAACTGTAAAATATAAGTTTTGAATACAATATTCTTGTTCAGAATTTTTCACTGATTCCAAATATTCTATTTGTGAAACGATTACGCCATTATAACTCGAGAAATTCTTGTTTTAGTTTGACGTACAAAACTTTGTTAAAATTCGAAATTTCAAAACTGTACATTTTAAACTTTTGAGAACATTATTCTTGTTCACAATTTTGCACTGATTCCAAATATACTATTTGTGAAATGATTGCTCAACTATAACTCGAGTAATTCGTGTTTGAAGATTTCCTTTGTTTAAAGTTGAAAATTTGAAACTGTAAAATAGAAGTTTTGAATACAATATTCTTGTTCACAATTTTGCACTGATTCCAAATATACTATTTGTGAAATGATTGCTCAACTATAACTCGAGTAATTCGTGTTTGAAGATTTCCTTTGTTTAAAGTTGAAAATTTGAAACTGTAAAATAGAAGTTTTGAATACAATATTCTTGTTCAGAATTTTTCACTGATTCCAAATATACTATTTGTGAAACCATTACGCCATTATAACTCGCGAAATTGTTGTTTTAGTTTGACGTACAAAACTTTGTTAAAATTCGAAATTTCAAAACTGTGCATTTTAAACTTTTGAGAACATTAGTCTTGTTCACAATTTTGCACTGATTCCAAATATACTATTTGTGAAATGATTGCTCAACTATAACTCGAGTAATTCGTGTTTCAAGATTTCCTTTGTTTAAAGTTGAAAATTTGAAACTGTAAAATAGAAGTTTTGAATACAATATTCTTGTTCAGAATTTTTTACTGATTCCAAATATTCTATTTGTGAAACGATTACGCCATTATAACTCGAGAAATTCTTGTTTTAGTTTGACGTACAAAACTTTGTTAAAATTCGAAATTTCAAAACTGTACATTTTAAACTTTTGAGAACATTATTCTTGTTCACAATTTTGCACTGATTCCAAATATACTATTTGTGAAATGATTGCTCAACTATAACTCGAGTAATTCGTGTTTCAAGATTTCCTTTGTTTAAAGTTGAAAATTTGAAACTGTAAAATAGAAGTTTTGAATACAATATTCTTGTTCAGAATTTTTTACTGATTCCAAATATGCTATTTGTGAAACGATTACGCCCTTATAACTCGAGAAATTCTTGTTTTAGTTTGACGTACAAAACTTTGTTAAAATTCGAAATTTCAAAACTGTACATTTTCAACTTTTGAGAACTTTATTCTTGTTCAGAATTTTGCACTGATTCCAAATATATTATTTGTGAAACGATTGCGCCATTATAACTGGAGAACTTCTTGTTTTAGTTTAACATACAAAACTTTGTTAAAATTCGAAATTTCAAAACTGTACATTTTAAACTTTTGAGAACATTAGTCTTGTTCAGAATTTGCACTGATTCCAAATATACTATTTGTGAAATGATTGCTCAACTATAACTCGAGTAATTAGTGTTTCAAGATTTCCTTTGTTTAAAGTTGAAAATTTGAAACTGTAAAATAGAAGTTTTGAATACAATATTCTTGTTCAGAATTTTTTACTGATTCCAAATATTCTATTTGTGAAACGATTACGCCCTTATAACTCGAGAAATTCTTGTTTTAGTTTGACGTACAAAACTTTGTTAAAATTCGAAATTTCAAAACTGTACATTTTCAACTTTTGAGAACTTTATTCTTGTTCAGAATTTTGCACTGATTCCAAATATATTATTTGTGAAACGATTGCGCCATTATAACTGGAGAACTTCTTGTTTTAGTTTAACGTACAAAACTTTGTTAAAATTCGAAATTTCAAAACTGTACATTTTAAACTTTTGAGAACATTAGTCTTGTTCAGAATTTGCACTGATTCCAAATATACTATTTGTGAAATGATTGCTCAACTATAACTCGAGTAATTAGTGTTTCAAGATTTCCTTTGTTTAAAGTTGAAAATTTGAAACTGTAAAATAGAAGTTTTGAATACAATATTCTTGTTCAGAATTTTTTACTGATTCCAAATATTCTATTTGTGAAACGATTACGCCATTATAACTCGAGAAATTGTTGTTTTAGTTTGACGTACAAAACTTTGTTAAAATTCGAAATTTCAAAACTGTGCATTTTAAACTTTTGAGAACATTATTCTTGTTCACAATTTTGCACTGATTCCAAATATACTATTTGTGAAATAATTGCTCAACTATAACTCGAGTAATTCGTGTTTGAAGATTTCCTTTGTTTAAAGTTGAAAATTTGAAACTGTAAAATAGACGTTTTGAATACAATATTCTTGTTCAGAATTTTTCACTGATTCCAAATATACTATTTGTGAAACGATTACACCATTATAACTCGAGAAATTGTTGTTTTAGTTTGACGTACAAAACTTTGTTAAAATTCGAAATTTCAAAACTGTGCATTTTAAACTTTTGAGAACATTATTCTTGTTCACAATTTTGCACTGATTCCAAATATACTATTTGTGAAATGATTGCTCAACTATAACTCGAGTAATTCGTGTTTGAAGATTTCTTTTGTTTAAAGTTGAAAATTTGAAACTGTAAAATATAAGTTTTGAATACAATATTCTTGTTCAGAATTTTTCACTGATTCCAAATATACTATTTGTGAAACGATTACACCATTATAACTCGAGAAATTGTTGTTTTAGTTTAACGTACAAAACTTTGTTAAAATTCGAAATTTCAAAACTGTGCATTTTAAACTTTTGAGAACATTATTCTTGTTCAGAATTTTGCACTGATTCCAAATATACTATTTGTGAAATGATTGCTCAACTATAACTCGAGTAATTCGTGTTTGAAGATTTCTTTTGTTTAAAGTTGAAAATTTGAAACTGTAAAATAGAAGTTTTGAATACAATATTCTTGTTAAGAATTTTTCACTGATTCCAAATATACTATTTGTGAAACGATTACGCCATTATAACTCGAGAAATTGTTGTTTTAGTTTGACGTACAAAACTTTGTTAAAATTCGAAATTTCAAAACTGTGCATTTTAAACTTTTGAGAACATTATTCTTGTTCACAATTTTGCACTGATTCCAAATATACTATTTGTGAAATGATTGCTCAACTATAACTCGAGTAATTCGTGTTTGAAGATTTCTTTTGTTTAAAGTTGAAAATTTGAAACTGTAAAATATAAGTTTTGAATACAATATTCTTGTTCAGAATTTTTCACTGATTCCAAATATACTATTTGTGAAACGATTACACCATTATAACTCGAGAAATTGTTGTTTTAGTTTAACGTACAAAACTTTGTTAAAATTCGAAAT
This sequence comes from Haliclystus octoradiatus, assembly GCA_916610825.1. Lineage (NCBI taxonomy): Eukaryota > Metazoa > Cnidaria > Staurozoa > Stauromedusae > Haliclystidae > Haliclystus > Haliclystus octoradiatus. Next base: position 81,293 of record CAKAJK010000009.1, on the reverse strand, counting down.
TTCAAAACTGTGCATTTTAAACTTTTGAGAACATTATTCTTGTTCAGAATTTTGCACTGATTCCAAATATACTATTTGTGAAATGATTGCTCAACTATAACTCGAGTAATTCGTGTTTGAAGATTTCTTTTGTTTAAAGTTGAAAATTTGAAACTGTAAAATAGAAGTTTTGAATACAATATTCTTGTTAAGAATTTTTCACTGATTCCAAATATACTATTTGTGAAACGATTACGCCATTATAACTCGAGAAATTCTTGTTTTAGTTTGACGTACAAAACTTTGTTAAAATTCGAAATTTCAAAACTGTACATTTTAAACTTTTGAGAACATTATTCTTGTTCACAATTTTGCACTGATTCCAAATATACTATTTGTGAAATGATTGCTCAACTATAACTCGAGTAATTCGTGTTTGAAGATTTCCTTTGTTTAAAGTTGAAAATTTGAAACTGTAAAATAGAAGTTTTGAATACAATATTCTTGTTAAGAATTTTTCACTGATTCCAAATATACTATTTGTGAAACGATTACGCCATTATAACTCGAGAAATTGTTGTTTTAGTCTGACGTACAAAACTTTGTTAAAATTCGAAATTTCAAAACTGTACATTTTAATCTTTTGAGAACATTATTCTTGTTCACAATTTTGCACTGATTCCAAATATACTATTTGTGAAATGATTGCTCAATTATAACTCGAGTAATTCGTGTTTGAAGATTTCCTTTGTTTAAAGTTGAAAATTTGAAACTGTAAAATAGAAGTTTTGAATACAATATTCTTGTTCAGAATTTTTCACTGATTCCAAATATACTATTTGTGAAACCATTACGCCATTATAACTCGCGAAATTGTTGTTTTAGTTTGACGTACAAAACTTTGTTAAAATTCGAAATTTCAAAATTGTGCATTTTAAACTTTTGAGAACATTATTCTTGTTCACAATTTTGCACTGATTCCAAATATACTATTTGTGAAATGATTGCTCAACTATAACTCGAGTAATTCGTGTTTCAAGATTTCCTTTGTTTAAAGTTGAAAATTTGAAACTGTAAAATAGAAGTTTTGAATACAATATTCTTGTTCAGAATTTTTTACTGATTCCAAATATTCTATTTGTGAAACGATTACGCCATTATAACTCGAGAAATTCTTGTTTTAGTTTGACGTACAAAACTTTGTTAAAATTCGAAATTTCAAAACTGTACATTTTAAACTTTTGAGAACATTAGTCTTGTTCAAAATTTTGCACTGATTCCAAATATACTATTTGTGAAATGATTTCTCAATTATAACTCGAGTAATTAGTGTTTCAAGATTTCCTTTGTTTAAAGTTGAAAATTTGAAACTGTAACATAGAAGTTTTGAATACAATATTCTTGTTCAGAATTTTTTACTGATTCCAAATATGCTATTTGTGAAACGATTACGCCCTTATAACTCGAGAAATTCTTGTTTTAGTTTGACGTACAAAACTTTGTTAAAATTCGAAATTTCAAAACTGTACATTTTCAACTTTTGAGAACTTTATTCTTGTTCAGAATTTTGCACTGATTCCAAATATATTATTTGTGAAACGATTGCGCCATTATAACTGGAGAACTTCTTGTTTTAGTTTAACGTACAAAACTTTGTTAAAATTCGAAATTTCAAAACTGTACATTTTAAACTTTTGAGAACATTAGTCTTGTTCAGAATTTTGCACTGATTCCAAATATACTATTTGTGAAATGATTCCTCAATTATAACTCGAGTAATTAGTGTTTCAAGATTTCCTTTGTTTAATGTTGAAAATTTGAAACTGTAAAATAGAAGTTTTGAATACAATATTCTTGTTCAGAATTTTTTACTGATTCCAAATATGCTATTTGTGAAACGATTACGCCCTTATAACTCGAGAAATTCTTGTTTTAGTTTGACGTACAAAACTTTGTTAAAATTCGAAATTTCAAAACTGTACATTTTCAACTTTTGAGAACTTTATTCTTGTTCAGAATTTTGCACTGATTCCAAATATATTATTTGTGAAACGATTGCGCCATTATAACTGGAGAACTTCTTGTTTTAGTTTAACGTACAAAACTTTGTTAAAATTCGAAATTTCAAAACTGTACATTTTAAACTTTTGAGAACATTAGTCTTGTTCAGAATTTTGCACTGATTCCAAATATACTATTTGTGAAATGATTCCTCAATTATAACTCGAGTAATTAGTGTTTCAAGATTTCCTTTGTTTAATGTTGAAAATTTGAAACTGTAAAATAGAAGTTTTGAATACAATATTCTTGTTCAGAATTTTTCACTGATTCCAAATATACTATTTGTGAAACCATTACGCCATTATAACTCGCGAAATTGTTGTTTTAGTTTGACGTACAAAACTTTGTTAAAATTCGAAATTTCAAAACTGTGCATTTTAAACTTTTGAGAACATTATTCTTGTTTACAATTTTGCACTGATTCCAAATATACTATTTGTGAAATGATTGCTCAACTATAACTCGAGTAATTCGTGTTTCAAGATTTCCTTTGTTTAAAGTTGAAAATTTGAAACTGTAAAATAGAAGTTTTGAACACAATATTCTTGTTCAGAATTTTTTACTGATTCCAAATATTCTATTTGTGAAACGATTACGCCATTATAACTCGAGAAATTCTTGTTTTAGTTTGACGTACAAAACTTTGTTAAAATTCGAAATTTCAAAACTGTACATTTTAAACTTTTGAGAACATTAGTCTTGTTCAAAATTTTGCACTGATTCCAAATATACTATTTGTGAAATGATTTCTCAATTATAACTCGAGTAATTAGTGTTTCAAGATTTCCTTTGTTTAAAGTTGAAAATTTGAAACTGTAACATAGAAGTTTTGAATACAATATTCTTGTTCAGAATTTTTTACTGATTCCAAATATGCTATTTGTGAAACGATTACGCCCTTATAACTCGAGAAATTCTTGTTTTAGTTTGACGTACAAAACTTTGTTAAAATTCGAAATTTCAAAACTGTACATTTTCAACTTTTGAGAACTTTATTCTTGTTCAGAATTTTGCACTGATTCCAAATATATTATTTGTGAAACGATTGCGCCATTATAACTGGAGAACTTCTTGTTTTAGTTTAACGTACAAAACTTTGTTAAAATTCGAAATTTCAAAACTGTACATTTTAAACTTTTGAGAACATTAGTCTTGTTTAGAATTTTGCACTGATTCCAAATATACTATTTGTGAAATGATTGCTCAACTATAACTCGAGTAATTCGTGTTTGAAGATTTCTTTTGTTTAAAGTTGAAAATTTGAAACTGTAAAATATAAGTTTTGAATACAATATTCTTGTTCAGAATTTTTCACTGATTCCAAATATTCTATTTGTGAAACGATTACGCCATTATAACTCGAGAAATTCTTGTTTTAGTTTGACGTACAAAACTTTGTTAAAATTCGAAATTTCAAAACTGTACATTTTAAACTTTTGAGAACTTTATTCTTGTTCACAAATTTGCACTGATTCCAAATATACTATTTGTGAAATGATTGCTCAACTATAACTCGAGTAATTCGTGTTTGAAGATTTCCTTTGTTTAAAGTTGAAAATTTGAAACTGTAATGCACTGATTCCAAATATACTATTTGTGAAATGATTGCTCAACTATAACTCGAGTAATTCGTGTTTGAAGATTTCCTTTGTTTAAAGTTGAAAATTTGAAACTGTAAAATAGAAGTTTTGAATACAATATTCTTGTTCAGAATTTTTCACTGATTCCAAATATACTATTTGTGAAACCATTACGCCATTATAACTCGCGAAATTGTTGTTTTAGTTTGACGTACAAAACTTTGTTAAAATTCGAAATTTCAAAACTGTGCATTTTAAACTTTTGAGAACATTATTCTTGTTCACAATTTTGCACTGATTCCAAATATACTATTTGTGAAATGATTGCTCAACTATAACTCGAGTAATTCGTGTTTGAAGATTTCTTTTGTTTAAAGTTGAAAATTTGAAACTGTAAAATATAAGTTTTGAATACAATATTCTTGTTCAGAATTTTTCACTGATTCCAAATATTCTATTTGTGAAACGATTACGCCATTATAACTCGAGAAATTCTTGTTTTAGTTTGACGTACAAAACTTTGTTAAAATTCGAAATTTCAAAACTGTACATTTTAAACTTTTGAGAACTTTATTCTTGTTCACAAATTTGCACTGATTCCAAATATACTATTTGTGAAATGATTGCTCAACTATAACTCGAGTAATTCGTGTTTGAAGATTTCCTTTGTTTAAAGTTGAAAATTTGAAACTGTAAAATAGAAGTTTTGAATACAATATTCTTGTTCACAATTTTGCACTGATTCCAAATATACTATTTGTGAAATGATTGCTCAACTATAACTCGAGTAATTCGTGTTTGAAGATTTCCCTTGTTTAAAGTTGAAAATTTGAAACTGTAAAATAGAAGTTTTGAATACAATATTCTTGTTCAGAATTTTTCACTGATTCCAAATATACTATTTGTGAAACCATTACGCCATTATAACTCGAGAAATTGTTGTTTTAGTTTGACGTACAAAACTTTGTTAAAATTCGAAATTTCAAAACTGTGCATTTTAAACTTTTGAGAACATTATTCTTGTTCACAATTTTGCACTGATTCCAAATATACTATTTGTGAAATGATTGCTCAACTATAACTCGAGTAATTCGTGTTTGAAGATTTCTTTTGTTTAAAGTTGAAAATTTGAAACTGTAAAATATAAGTTTTGAATACAATATTCTTGTTCAGAATTTTTCACTGATTCCAAATATACTATTTGTGAAACGATTACGCCATTATAACTCGAGAAATTCTTGTTTTAGTTTGACGTACAAAACTTTGTTAAAATTCGAAATTTCAAAACTGTACATTTTAAACTTTTGAGAACATTATTCTTGTTCACAATTTTGCACTGATTCCAAATATACTATTTGTGAAATGATTGCTCAACTATAACTCGAGTAATTCGTGTTTGAAGATTTCCTTTGTTTAAAGTTGAAAATTTGAAACTGTAAAATAGAAGTTTTGAATACAATATTCTTGTTCACAATTTTGCACTGATTCCAAATATACTATTTGTGAAATGATTGCTCAACTATAACTCGAGTAATTCGTGTTTGAAGATTTCCTTTGTTTAAAGTTGAAAATTTGAAACTGTAAAATAGAAGTTTTGAATACAATATTCTTGTTCAGAATTTTTCACTGATTCCAAATATACTATTTGTGAAACCATTACGCCATTATAACTCGCGAAATTGTTGTTTTAGTTTGACGTACAAAACTTTGTTAAAATTCGAAATTTCAAAACTGTGCATTTTAAACTTTTGAGAACATTAGTCTTGTTCACAATTTTGCACTGATTCCAAATATACTATTTGTGAAATGATTGCTCAACTATAACTCGAGTAATTCGTGTTTCAAGATTTCCTTTGTTTAAAGTTGAAAATTTGAAACTGTAAAATAGAAGTTTTGAATACAATATTCTTGTTCAGAATTTTTTACTGATTCCAAATATTCTATTTGTGAAACGATTACGCCATTATAACTCGAGAAATTCTTGTTTTAGTTTGACGTACAAAACTTTGTTAAAATTCGAAATTTCAAAACTGTACATTTTAAACTTTTGAGAACATTATTCTTGTTCACAATTTTGCACTGATTCCAAATATACTATTTGTGATATGATTGCTCAACTATAACTCGAGTAATTCGTGTTTGAAGATTTCCTTTGTTTAAAGTTGAAAATTTGAAACTGTAAAATAGAAGTTTTGAATACAATATTCTTGTTAAGAATTTTTCACTGATTCCAAATATACTATTTGTGAAACGATTACGCCATTATAACTCGAGAAATTGTTGTTTTAGTCTGACGTACAAAACTTTGTTAAAATTCGAAATTTCAAAACTGTACATTTTAATCTTTTGAGAACATTATTCTTGTTCACAATTTTGCACTGATTCCAAATATACTATTTGTGAAATGATTGCTCAACTATAACTCGAGTAATTCGTGTTTGAAGATTTCCTTTGTTTAAAGTTGAAAATTTCAAACTGTAAAATAGAAGTTTTGAATACAATATTCTTGTTCAGAATTTTTCACTGATTCCAAATATACTATTTGTGAAACCATTACGCCATTATAACTCGCAAAATTGTTGTTTTAGTTTGACGTACAAAACTTTGTTAAAATTCGAAATTTCAAAACTGTGCATTTTAAACTTTTGAGAACATTATTCTTGTTCACAATTTTGCACTGATTCCAAATATACTATTTGTGAAATGATTGCTCAACTATAACTCGAGTAATTCGTGTTTCAAGATTTCCTTTGTTTAAAGTTGAAAATTTGAAACTGTAAAATAGAAGTTTTGAATACAATATTCTTGTTCAGAATTTTTTACTGATTCCAAATATTCTATTTGTGAAACGATTACGCCATTATAACTCGAGAAATTCTTGTTTTAGTTTGACGTACAAAACTTTGTTAAAATTCGAAATTTCAAAACTGTACATTTTAAACTTTTGAGAACATTAGTCTTGTTCAAAATTTTGCACTGATTCCAAATATACTATTTGTGAAATGATTTCTCAATTATAACTCGAGTAATTAGTGTTTCAAGATTTCCTTTGTTTAAAGTTGAAAATTTGAAACTGTAACATAGAAGTTTTGAATACAATATTCTTGTTCAGAATTTTTTACTGATTCCAAATATTCTATTTGTGAAACGATTACGCCATTATAACTCGAGAAATTCTTGTTTTAGTTTGACGTACAAAACTTTGTTAAAATTCGAAATTTCAAAACTGTACATTTTAAACTTTTGAGAACATTATTCTTGTTCACAATTTTGCACTGATTCCAAATATACTATTTGTGAAATGATTGCTCAACTATAACTCGAGTAATTCGTGTTTGAAGATTTCCTTTGTTTAAAGTTGAAAATTTGAAACTGTAAAATAGAAGTTTTGAATACAATATTCTTGTTCAGAATTTTTTACTGATTCCAAATATTCTATTTGTGAAACGATTACGCCATTATAACTCGAGAAATTCTTGTTTTAGTTTGACGTACAAAACTTTGTTAAAATTCGAAATTTCAAAACTGTACATTTTAAACTTTTGAGAACATTAGTCTTGTTCAAAATTTTGCACTGATTCCAAATATACTATTTGTGAAATGATTTCTCAATTATAACTCGAGTAATTAGTGTTTCAAGATTTCCTTTGTTTAAAGTTGAAAATTTGAAACTGTAACATAGAAGTTTTGAATACAATATTCTTGTTCAGAATTTTTCACTGATTCCAAATATACTATTTGTGAAACCATTACGCCATTATAACTCGAGAAATTGTTGTTTTAGTTTGACGTACAAAACTTTGTTAAAATTCGAAATTTCAAAACTGTGCATTTTAAACTTTTGAGAACATTATTCTTGTTCACAATTTTGCACTGATTCCAAATATACTATTTGTGAAATGATTGCTCAACTATAACTCGAGTAATTCGTGTTTGAAGATTTCTTTTGTTTAAAGTTGAAAATTTGAAACTGTAAAATATAAGTTTTGAATACAATATTCTTGTTCAGAATTTTTCACTGATTCCAAATATTCTATTTGTGAAACGATTACGCCATCATAACTCGAGAAATTCTTGTTTTAGTTTGACGTACAAAACTTTGTTAAAATTCGAAATTTCAAAACTGTACATTTTAAACTTTTGAGAACATTATTCTTGTTCACAATTTTGCACTGATTCCAAATATACTATTTGTGAAATGATTGCTCAACTATAACTCGAGTAATTCGTGTTTGAAGATTTCCTTTGTTTAAAGTTGAAAATTTGAAACTGTAAAATAGAAGTTTTGAATACAATATTCTTGTTCACAACTTTGCACTGATTCCAAATATACTATTTGTGAAATGATTGCTCAACTATAACTCGAGTAATTCGTGTTTGAAGATTTCCTTTGTTTAAAGTTGAAAATTTGAAACTGTAAAATAGAAGTTTTGAATACAATATTCTTGTTCAGAATTTTTTACTGATTCCAAATATGCTATTTGTGAAACGATTACGCCCTTATAACTCGAGAAATTCTTGTTTTAGTTTGACGTACAAAACTTTGTTAAAATTCGAAATTTCAAAACTGTACATTTTCAACTTTTGAGAACTTTATTCTTGTTCAGAATTTTGCACTGATTCCAAATATATTATTTGTGAAACGATTGCGCCATTATAACTGGAGAACTTCTTGTTTTAGTTTAACGTACAAAACTTTGTTAAAATTCGAAATTTCAAAACTGTACATTTTAAACTTTTGAGAACATTAGTCTTGTTCACAATTTTGCACTGATTTCAAATATACTATTTGTGAAATGATTGCTCAACTATAACTCGAGTAATTCGTGTTTCAAGATTTCCTTTGTTTAAAGTTGAAAATTTGAAACTGTAAAATAGAAGTTTTGAATACAATATTCTTGTTCAGAATTTTTTACTGATTCCAAATATTCTATTTGTGAAACGATTACGCCATTATAACTCGAGAAATTCTTGTTTTAGTTTGACGTACAAAACTTTGTTAAAATTCGAAATTTCAAAACTGTACATTTTAAACTTTTGAGAACATTATTCTTGTTCACAATTTTGCACTGATTCCAAATATACTATTTGTGAAATGATTGCTCAACTATAACTCGAGTAATTCGTGTTTGAAGATTTCCTTTGTTTAAAGTTGAAAATTTGAAACTGTAAAATAGAAGTTTTGAATACAATATTCTTGTTAAGAATTTTTCACTGATTCCAAATATACTATTTGTGAAACGATTACGCCATTATAACTCGAGAAATTGTTGTTTTAGTCTGACGTACAAAACTTTGTTAAAATTCGAAATTTCAAAACTGTACATTTTAATCTTTTGAGAACATTATTCTTGTTCACAATTTTGCACTGATTCCAAATATACTATTTGTGAAATGATTGCTCAACTATAACTCGAGTAATTCGTGTTTCAAGATTTCCTTTGTTTAAAGTTGAAAATTTGAAACTGTAAAATAGAAGTTTTGAATACAATATTCTTGTTCAGAATTTTTTACTGATTCCAAATATTCTATTTGTGAAACGATTACGCCATTATAACTCGAGAAATTCTTGTTTTAGTTTGACGTACAAAACTTTGTTAAAATTCGAAATTTCAAAACTGTACATTTTAAACTTTTGAGAACATTATTCTTGTTCACAATTTTGCACTGATTCCAAATATACTATTTGTGAAATGATTGCTCAACTATAACTCGAGTAATTCGTGTTTGAAGATTTCCTTTGTTTAAAGTTGAAAATTTGAAACTGTAAAATAGAAGTTTTGAATACAATATTCTTGTTAAGAATTTTTCACTGATTCCAAATATACTATTTGTGAAACGATTACGCCATTATAACTCGAGAAATTGTTGTTTTAGTCTGACGTACAAAACTTTGTTAAAATTCGAAATTTCAAAACTGTACATTTTAATCTTTTGAGAACATTATTCTTGTTCACAATTTTGCACTGATTCCAAATATACTATTTGTGAAATGATTGCTCAACTATAACTCGAGTAATTCGTGTTTGAAGATTTCCTTTGTTTAAAGTTGAAAATTTCAAACTGTAAAATAGAAGTTTTGAATACAATATTCTTGTTCAGAATTTTTCACTGATTCCAAATATACTATTTGTGAAACCATTACGCCATTATAACTCGCAAAATTGTTGTTTTAGTTTGACGTACAAAACTTTGTTAAAATTCGAAATTTCAAAACTGTGCATTTTAAACTTTTGAGAACATTATTCTTGTTCACAATTTTGCACTGATTCCAAATATACTATTTGTGAAATGATTGCTCAACTATAACTCGAGTAATTCGTGTTTCAAGATTTCCTTTGTTTAAAGTTGAAAATTTGAAACTGTAAAATAGAAGTTTTGAATACAATATTCTTGTTCAGAATTTTTTACTGATTCCAAATATTCTATTTGTGAAACGATTACGCCATTATAACTCGAGAAATTCTTGTTTTAGTTTGACGTACAAAACTTTGTTAAAATTCGAAATTTCAAAACTGTACATTTTAAACTTTTGAGAACATTAGTCTTGTTCAAAATTTTGCACTGATTCCAAATATACTATTTGTGAAATGATTTCTCAATTATAACTCGAGTAATTAGTGTTTCAAGATTTCCTTTGTTTAAAGTTGAAAATTTGAAACTGTAACATAGAAGTTTTGAATACAATATTCTTGTTCAGAATTTTTCACTGATTCCAAATATACTATTTGTGAAACCATTACGCCATTATAACTCGCGAAATTGTTGTTTTAGTTTGACGTACAAAACTTTGTTAAAATTCGAAATTTCAAAACTGTGCATTTTAAACTTTTGAGAACATTATTCTTGTTCACAATTTTGCACTGATTCCAAATATACTATTTGTGAAATGATTGCTCAACTATAACTCGAGTAATTCGTGTTTGAAGATTTCTTTTGTTTAAAGTTGAAAATTTGAAACTGTAAAATATAAGTTTTGAATACAATATTCTTGTTCAGAATTTTTCACTGATTCCAAATATTCTATTTGTGAAACGATTACGCCATCATAACTCGAGAAATTCTTGTTTTAGTTTGACGTACAAAACTTTGTTAAAATTCGAAATTTCAAAACTGTACATTTTAAACTTTTGAGAACATTATTCTTGTTCACAATTTTGCACTGATTCCAAATATACTATTTGTGAAATGATTGCTCAACTATAACTCGAGTAATTCGTGTTTGAAGATTTCCTTTGTTTAAAGTTGAAAATTTGAAACTGTAAAATAGAAGTTTTGAATACAATATTCTTGTTCACAACTTTGCACTGATTCCAAATATACTATTTGTGAAATGATTGCTCAACTATAACTCGAGTAATTCGTGTTTGAAGATTTCCTTTGTTTAAAGTTGAAAATTTGAAACTGTAAAATAGAAGTTTTGAATACAATATTCTTGTTCAGAATTTTTCACTGATTCCAAATATACTATTTGTGAAACCATTACGCCATTATAACTCGCGAAATTGTTGTTTTAGTTTGACGTACAAAACTTTGTTAAAATTCGAAATTTCAAAACTGTGCATTTTAAACTTTTGAGAACATTATTCTTGTTCACAATTTTGCACTGATTCCAAATATACTATTTGTGAAATGATTGCTCAACTATAACTCGAGTAATTCGTGTTTCAAGATTTCCTTTGTTTAAAGTTGAAAATTTGAAACTGTAAAATAGAAGTTTTGAATACAATATTCTTGTTCAGAATTTTTTATTGATTCCAAATATTCAATTTGTGAAACGATTACGCCATTATAACTCGAGAAATTCTTGTTTTAGTTTGACGTACAAAACTTTGTTAAAATTCGAAATTTCAAAACTGTACATTTTAAACTTTTGAGAACATTAGTCTTGTTCAAAATTTTGCACTGATTCCAAATATACTATTTGTGAAATGATTTCTCAATTATAACTCGAGTAATTAGTGTTTCAAGATTTCCTTTGTTTAAAGTTGAAAATTTGAAACTGTAACATAGAAGTTTTGAATACAATATTCTTGTTCAGAATTTTTTACTGATTCCAAATATGCTATTTGTGAAACGATTACGCCCTTATAACTCGAGAAATTCTTGTTTTAGTTTGACGTACAAAACTTTGTTAAAATTCGAAATTTCAAAACTGTACATTTTCAACTTTTGAGAACTTTATTCTTGTTCAGAATTTTGCACTGATTCCAAATATATTATTTGTGAAACGATTGCGCCATTATAACTGGAGAACTTCTTGTTTTAGTTTAACGTACAAAACTTTGTTAAAATTCGAAATTTCAAAACTGTACATTTTAAACTTTTGAGAACATTAGTCTTGTTCAGAATTTTGCACTGATTCCAAATATACTATTTGTGAAATGATTCCTCAATTATAACTCGAGTAATTAGTGTTTCAAGATTTCCTTTGTTTAATGTTGAAAATTTGAAACTGTAAAATAGAAGTTTTGAATACAATATTCTTGTTCAGAATTTTTCACTGATTCCAAATATACTATTTGTGAAACCATTACGCCATTATAACTCGAGAAATTGTTGTTTTAGTTTGACGTACAAAACTTTGTTAAAATTCGAAATTTCAAAACTGTGCATTTTAAACTTTTGAGAACATTATTCTTGTTCACAATTTTGCACTGATTCCAAATATACTATTTGTGAAATGATTGCTCAACTATAACTCGAGTAATTCGTGTTTCAAGATTTCCTTTGTTTAAAGTTGAAAATTTGAAACTGTAAAATAGAAGTTTTGAATACAATATTCTTGTTCAGAATTTTTTACTGATTCCAAATATTCTATTTGTGAAACGATTACGCCATTATAACTCGAGAAATTCTTGTTTTAGTTTGACGTACAAAACTTTGTTAAAATTCGAAATTTCAAAACTGTACATTTTAAACTTTTGAGAACATTAGTCTTGTTCAAAATTTTGCACTGATTCCAAATATACTATTTGTGAAATGATTGCTCAACTATAACTCGAGTAATTCGTGTTTCAAGATTTCCTTTGTTTAAAGTTGAAAATTTGAAACTGTAAAATAGAAGTTTTGAATACAATATTCTTGTTCAGAATTTTTTACTGATTCCAAATATTCAATTTGTGAAACGATTACGCCATTATAACTCGAGAAATTCTTGTTTTAGTTTGACGTACAAAACTTTGTTAAAATTCGAAATTTCAAAACTGTACATTTTAAACTTTTGAGAACATTAGTCTTGTTCAAAATTTTGCACTGATTCCAAATATACTATTTGTGAAATGATTTCTCAATTATAACTCGAGTAATTAGTGTTTCAAGATTTCCTTTGTTTAAAGTTGAAAATTTGAAACTGTAACATAGAAGTTTTGAATACAATATTCTTGTTCAGAATTTTTTACTGATTCCAAATATGCTATTTGTGAAACGATTACGCCCTTATAACTCGAGAAATTCTTGTTTTAGTTTGACGTACAAAACTTTGTTAAAATTCGAAATTTCAAAACTGTACATTTTCAACTTTTGAGAACTTTATTCTTGTTCAGAATTTTGCACTGATTCCAAATATATTATTTGTGAAACGATTGCGCCATTATAACTGGAGAACTTCTTGTTTTAGTTTAACGTACAAAACTTTGTTAAAATTCGAAATTTCAAAACTGTACATTTTAAACTTTTGAGAACATTAGTCTTGTTCAGAATTTTGCACTGATTCCAAATATACTATTTGTGAAATGATTCCTCAATTATAACTCGAGTAATTAGTGTTTCAAGATTTCCTTTGTTTAATGTTGAAAATTTGAAACTGTAAAATAGAAGTTTTGAATACAATATTCTTGTTCAGAATTTTTCACTGATTCCAAATATACTATTTGTGAAACCATTACGCCATTATAACTCGCGAAATTGTTGTTTTAGTTTGACGTACAAAACTTTGTTAAAATTCGAAATTTCAAAACTGTGCATTTTAAACTTTTGAGAACATTATTCTTGTTCACAATTTTGCACTGATTCCAAATATACTATTTGTGAAATGATTGCTCAACTATAACTCGAGTAATTCGTGTTTCAAGATTTCCTTTGTTTAAAGTTGAAAATTTGAAACTGTAAAATAGAAGTTTTGAATACAATATTCTTGTTCAGAATTTTTTACTGATTCCAAATATTCTATTTGTGAAACGATTACGCCATTATAACTCGAGAAATTCTTGTTTTAGTTTGACGTACAAAACTTTGTTAAAATTCGAAATTTCAAAACTGTACATTTTAAACTTTTGAGAACATTAGTCTTGTTCAAAATTTTGCACTGATTCCAAATATACTATTTGTGAAATGATTTCTCAATTATAACTCGAGTAATTAGTGTTTCAAGATTTCCTTTGTTTAAAGTTGAAAATTTGAAACTGTAACATAGAAGTTTTGAATACAATATTCTTGTTCAGAATTTTTTACTGATTCCAAATATGCTATTTGTGAAACGATTACGCCCTTATAACTCGAGAAATTCTTGTTTTAGTTTGACGTACAAAACTTTGTTAAAATTCGAAATTTCAAAACTGTACATTTTCAACTTTTGAGAACTTTATTCTTGTTCAGAATTTTGCACTGATTCCAAATATATTATTTGTGAAACGATTGCGCCATTATAACTGGAGAACTTCTTGTTTTAGTTTAACGTACAAAACTTTGTTAAAATTCGAAATTTCAAAACTGTACATTTTAAACTTTTGAGAACATTAGTCTTGTTCAGAATTTTGCACTGATTCCAAATATACTATTTGTGAAATGATTCCTCAATTATAACTCGAGTAATTAGTGTTTCAAGATTTCCTTTGTTTAATGTTGAAAATTTGAAACTGTAAAATAGAAGTTTTGAATACAATATTCTTGTTCAGAATTTTTCACTGATTCCAAATATACTATTTGTGAAACCATTACGCCATTATAACTCGCGAAATTGTTGTTTTAGTTTGACGTACAAAACTTTGTTAAAATTCGAAATTTCAAAACTGTGCATTTTAAACTTTTGAGAACATTATTCTTGTTCACAATTTTGCACTGATTCCAAATATACTATTTGTGAAATGATTGCTCAACTATAACTCGAGTAATTCGTGTTTCAAGATTTCCTTTGTTTAAAGTTGAAAATTTGAAACTGTAAAATAGAAGTTTTGAATACAATATTCTTGTTCAGAATTTTTTACTGATTCCAAATATTCTATTTGTGAAACGATTACGCCATTATAACTCGAGAAATTCTTGTTTTAGTTTGACGTACAAAACTTTGTTAAAATTCGAAATTTCAAAACTGTACATTTTAAACTTTTGAGAACATTAGTCTTGTTCAAAATTTTGCACTGATTCCAAATATACTATTTGTGAAATGATTGCTCAACTATAACTCGAGTAATTCGTGTTTCAAGATTTCCTTTGTTTAAAGTTGAAAATTTGAAACTGTAAAATAGAAGTTTTGAATACAATATTCTTGTTCAGAATTTTTTACTGATTCCAAATATTCAATTTGTGAAACGATTACGCCATTATAACTCGAGAAATTCTTGTTTTAGTTTGACGTACAAAACTTTGTTAAAATTCGAAATTTCAAAACTGTACATTTTAAACTTTTGAGAACATTAGTCTTGTTCAAAATTTTGCACTGATTCCAAATATACTATTTGTGAAATGATTTCTCAATTATAACTCGAGTAATTAGTGTTTCAAGATTTCCTTTGTTTAAAGTTGAAAATTTGAAACTGTAACATAGAAGTTTTGAATACAATATTCTTGTTCAGAATTTTTCACTGATTCCAAATATACTATTTGTGAAACCATTACGCCATTATAACTCGCGAAATTGTTGTTTTAGTTTGACGTACAAAACTTTGTTAAAATTCGAAATTTCAAAACTGTGCATTTTAAACTTTTGAGAACATTATTCTTGTTCACAATTTTGCACTGATTCCAAATATACTATTTGTGAAATGATTGCTCAACTATAACTCGAGTAATTCGTGTTTCAAGATTTCCTTTGTTTAAAGTTGAAAATTTGAAACTGTAAAATAGAAGTTTTGAATACAATATTCTTGTTCAGAATTTTTTACTGATTCCAAATATTCTATTTGTGAAACGATTACGCCATTATAACTCGAGAAATTCTTGTTTTAGTTTGACGTACAAAACTTTGTTAAAATTCGAAATTTCAAAACTGTACATTTTAAACTTTTGAGAACATTAGTCTTGTTCAAAATTTTGCACTGATTCCAAATATACTATTTGTGAAAGGATTTCTCAATTATAACTCGAGTAATTAGTGTTTCAAGATTTCCTTTGTTTAAAGTTGAAAATTTGAAACTGTAACATAGAAGTTTTGAATACAATATTCTTGTTCAGAATTTTTTACTGATTCCAAATATGCTATTTGTGAAACGATTACGCCCTTATAACTCGAGAAATTCTTGTTTTAGTTTGACGTACAAAACTTTGTTAAAATTCGAAATTTCAAAACTGTACATTTTCAACTTTTGAGAACTTTATTCTTGTTCAGAATTTTGCACTGATTCCAAATATATTATTTGTGAAACGATTGCGCCATTATAACTGGAGAACTTCTTGTTTTAGTTTAACGTACAAAACTTTGTTAAAATTCGAAATTTCAAAACTGTACATTTTAAACTTTTGAGAACATTAGTCTTGTTCAGAATTTTGCACTGATTCCAAATATACTATTTGTGAAATGATTCCCTAATTATAACTCGAGTAATTAGTGTTTCAAGATTTCCTTTGTTTAATGTTGAAAATTTGAAACTGTAACATAGAAGTTTTGAATACAATATTCTTGTTCAGAATTTTTTACTGATTCCAAATATGCTATTTGTGAAACGATTACGCCATTATAACTCGAGAAATTCTTGTTTTAGTTTGACGTACAAAACTTTGTTAAAATTCGAAATTTCAAAACTGTACATTTTAAACTTTTGAGAACATTAGTCTTGTTCAAAATTTTGCACTGATTCCAAATATACTATTTGTGAAATGATTTCTCAATTATAACTCGAGTAATTAGTGTTTCAAGATTTCCTTTGTTTAAAGTTGAAAATTTGAAACTGTAACATAGAAGTTTTGAATACAATATTCTTGTTCAGAATTTTTTACTAATTCCAAATATGCTATTTGTGAAACGATTACGCCCTTATAACTCGAGAAATTCTTGTTTTAGTTTGACGTACAAAACTTTGTTAAAATTCGAAATTTCAAAACTGTACATTTTCAACTTTTGAGAACTTTATTCTTGTTCAGAATTTTGCACTGATTCCAAATATATTATTTGTGAAACGATTGCGCCATTATAACTGGAGAACTTCTTGTTTTAGTTTAACGTACAAAACTTTGTTAAAATTCGAAATTTCAAAACTGTACATTTTCAACTTTTGAGAACTTTATTCTTGTTCAGAATTTTGCACTGATTCCAAATATATTATTTGTGAAACGATTGCGCCATTATAACTGGAGAACTTCTTGTTTTAGTTTAACGTACAAAACTTTGTTAAAATTCGAAATTTCAAAACTGTACATTTTAAACTTTTGAGAACATTAGTCTTGTTCAGAATTTTGCACTGATTCCAAATATACTATTTGTGAAATGATTCCTCAATTATAACTCGAGTAATTAGTGTTTCAAGATTTCCTTTGTTTAATGTTGAAAATTTGAAACTGTAACATAGAAGTTTTGAATACAATATTCTTGTTCAGAATTTTTTACTGATTCCAAATATGCTATTTGTGAAACGATTACGCCCTTATAACTCGAGAAATTCTTGTTTTAGTTTGACGTACAAAACTTTGTTAAAATTCGAAATTTCAAAACTGTACATTTTCAACTTTTGAGAACTTTATTCTTGTTCAGAATTTTGCACTGATTCTAAATATATTATTTGTGAAACGATTGCGCCATTATAACTGGAGAACTTCTTGTTTTAGTTTAACGTACAAAACTTTGTTAAAATTCGAAATTTCAAAACTGTACATTTTAAACTTTTGAGAACATTAGTCTTGTTCAGAATTTGCACTGATTCCAAATATACTATTTGTGAAATGATTGCTCAACTATAACTCGAGTAATTAGTGTTTCAAGATTTCCTTTGTTTAAAGTTGAAAATTTGAAACTGTAAAATAGAAGTTTTGAATACAATATTCTTGTTCAGAATTTTTTACTGATTCCAAATATTCTATTTGTGAAACGATTACGCCATTATAACTCGAGAAATTCTTGTTTTAGTTTGACTTACAAAACTTTGTTAAAATTCGAAATTTCAAAACTGTACATTTTCAACTTTTGAGAACTTTATTCTTGTTCAGAATTTTGCACTGATTCCAAATATATTATTTGTTAAACAATTACGCCATTATAACTCGAGAAATTCTTGTTTTAGTTTGACGTACAAAACTTTGTTAAAATTCGAAATTTCAAAACTGTACATTTTAAACTTTTGAGAACATTATTCTTGTTCAGAATTTTGCACTGATTCCAAATATACCTTTTGTGAAATGATTGCTCAACTATAACTTGAGTAATTCTTGTTTCAAGATTTCCTTTGTTTAAAGTTGAAAATTTGAAACTGTAAAATAGAAGTTTTGAATACAATATTCTTGTTCAGAATTTTTTACTGATTCCAAATATTCTATTTGTGAAACGATTACGCCATTATAACTCGAGAAATTCTTGTTTTAGTTTGACGTACAAAACTTTGTTAAAATTCGAAATTTCAAAACTGTACATTTTCAACTTTTGAGAACTATATTCTTGTTCAGAATTTTGCACTGATTCCAAATATATTATTTGTTAAACAATTACGCCATTATAACTCGAGAAATTCTTGTTTTAGTTTGACGTACAAAACTTTGTTAAAATTCGAAATTTCAAAACTGTACATTTTAAACTTTTGAGAACATTATTCTTGTTCAGAAGTTTGCACTGATTCCAAATATACTTTTTGTGAAATGATTGCTCAACTATAACTCGAGTAATTAGTGTTTCAAGATTTCCTTTGTTTAAAGTTGAAAATTTGAAACTGTAAAATAGAAGTTTTGAATACAATATTCTTGTTCAGAATTTTTTACTGATTCCAAATATTCTATTTGTGAAACGATTACGCCATTATAACTCGAGAAATTCTTGTTTTAGTTTGACTTACAAAACTTTGTTAAAATTCGAAATTTCAAAACTGTACATTTTCAACTTTTGAGAACTTTATTCTTGTTCAGAATTTTGCACTGATTCCAAATATATTATTTGTTAAACAATTACGCCATTATAACTCGAGAAATTCTTGTTTTAGTTTGACGTACAAAACTTTGTTAAAATTCGAAATTTCAAAACTGTACATTTTAAACTTTTGAGAACATTATTCTTGTTCAGAATTTTGCACTGATTCCAAATATACTTTTTGTGAAATGATTGCTCAACTATAACTTGAGTAATTCTTGTTTCAAGATTTCCTTTGTTTAAAGTTGAAAATTTGAAACTGTAAAATAGAAGTTTTGAATACAATATTCTTGTTCAGAATTTTTTACTGATTCCAAATATTCTATTTGTGAAACG
The DNA here is from genome assembly GCA_916610825.1 of Haliclystus octoradiatus. Classification (NCBI taxonomy): domain Eukaryota; kingdom Metazoa; phylum Cnidaria; class Staurozoa; order Stauromedusae; family Haliclystidae; genus Haliclystus; species Haliclystus octoradiatus. The sequence goes on along the minus strand of CAKAJK010000009.1, from coordinate 62,075 downwards.
ATTACGCCATTATAACTCGAGAAATTCTTGTTTTAGTTTGACGTACAAAACTTTGTTAAAATTCGAAATTTCAAAACTGTACATTTTCAACTTTTGAGAACTATATTCTTGTTCAGAATTTTGCACTGATTCCAAATATATTATTTGTTAAACAATTACGCCATTATAACTCGAGAAATTCTTGTTTTAGTTTGACGTACAAAACTTTGTTAAAATTCGAAATTTCAAAACTGTACATTTTAAACTTTTGAGAACATTATTCTTGTTCAGAATTTTGCACTGATTCCAAATATACTTTTTGTGAAATGATTGCTCAACTATAACTCGAGTAATTCGTGTTTCAAGATTTCCTTTGTTTAATGTTGAAAATTTGAAACTGTAAAATAGATGTTTTGAATACAATATTCTTGTTCAGAATTTTTCACTGATTCCAAATATACTATTTGTGAAACCATTACGTCATTATAACTCGCGAAATTGTTGTTTTAGTTTGACGTACAAAACTTTGTTAAAATTCGAAATTTCAAAACTGTGCATTTTAAACTTTTGAGAACATTATTCTTGTTCACAATTTTGCACTGATTCCAAATATACTATTTGTGAAATGATTGCTCAACTATAACTCGAGTAATTCTTGTTTCAAGATTTCCTTTGTTTAAAGTTGAAAATTTGAAACTGTAAAATAGAAGTTTTGAATACAATATTCTTGTTCAGAATTTTTTACTGATTCCAAATATTCTATTTGTGAAACGATTACGCCATTATAACTCGAGAAATTCTTGTTTTAGTTTGACGTACAAAACTTTGTTAAAATTCGAAATTTCAAAACTGTACATTTTAAACTTTTGAGAACATTAGTCTTGTTCAAAATTTTGCACTGATTCCAAATATACTATTTGTGAAATGATTTCTCAATTATAACTCGAGTAATTAGTGTTTCAAGATTTCCTTTGTTTAATGTTGAAAATTTGAAACTGTAACATAGAAGTTTTGAATACAATATTCTTGTTCAGAATTTTTTACTGATTCCAAATATGCTATTTGTGAAACGATTACGCCCTTATAACTCGAGAAATTCTTGTTTTAGTTTGACGTACAAAACTTTGTTAAAATTCGAAATTTCAAAACTGTACATTTTCAACTTTTGAGAACTTTATTCTTGTTCAGAATTTTGCACTGATTCCAAATATATTATTTGTGAAACGATTGCGCCATTATAACTGGAGAACTTCTTGTTTTAGTTTAACGTACAAAACTTTGTTAAAATTCGAAATTTCAAAACTGTACATTTTCAACTTTTGAGAACTTTATTCTTGTTCAGAATTTTGCACTGATTCCAAATATATTATTTGTGAAACGATTGCGCCATTATAACTGGAGAACTTCTTGTTTTAGTTTAACGTACAAAACTTTGTTAAAATTCGAAATTTCAAAACTGTACATTTTAAACTTTTGAGAACATTAGTCTTGTTCAGAATTTTGCACTGATTCCAAATATACTATTTGTGAAATGATTCCTCAATTATAACTCGAGTAATTAGTGTTTCAAGATTTCCTTTGTTTAATGTTGAAAATTTGAAACTGTAACATAGAAGTTTTGAATACAATATTCTTGTTCAGAATTTTTTACTGATTCCAAATATGCTATTTGTGAAACGATTACGCCCTTATAACTCGAGAAATTCTTGTTTTAGTTTGACGTACAAAACTTTGTTAAAATTCGAAATTTCAAAACTGTACATTTTCAACTTTTGAGAACTTTATTCTTGTTCAGAATTTTGCACTGATTCCAAATATATTATTTGTGAAACGATTGCGCCATTATAACTGGAGAACTTCTTGTTTTAGTTTAACGTACAAAACTTTGTTAAAATTCGAAATTTCAAAACTGTACATTTTAAACTTTTGAGAACATTAGTCTTGTTCAGAATTTGCACTGATTCCAAATATACTATTTGTGAAATGATTGCTCAACTATAACTCGAGTAATTAGTGTTTCAAGATTTCCTTTGTTTAAAGTTGAAAATTTGAAACTGTAAAATAGAAGTTTTGAATACAATATTCTTGTTCAGAATTTTTTACTGATTCCAAATATTCTATTTGTGAAACGATTACGCCATTATAACTCGAGAAATTCTTGTTTTAGTTTGACTTACAAAACTTTGTTAAAATTCGAAATTTCAAAACTGTACATTTTCAACTTTTGAGAACTTTATTCTTGTTCAGAATTTTGCACTGATTCCAAATATATTATTTGTTAAACAATTACGCCATTATAACTCGAGAAATTCTTGTTTTAGTTTGACGTACAAAACTTTGTTAAAATTCGAAATTTCAAAACTGTACATTTTAAACTTTTGAGAACATTATTCTTGTTCAGAATTTTGCACTGATTCCAAATATACTTTTTGTGAAATGATTGCTCAACTATAACTCGAGTAATTCGTGTTTCAAGATTTCCTTTGTTTAATGTTGAAAATTTGAAACTGTAAAATAGATGTTTTGAATACAATATTCTTGTTCAGAATTTTTCACTGATTCCAAATATACTATTTGTGAAACCATTACGTCATTATAACTCGCGAAATTGTTGTTTTAGTTTGACGTACAAAACTTTGTTAAAATTCGAAATTTCAAAACTGTGCATTTTAAACTTTTGAGAACATTATTCTTGTTCACAATTTTGCACTGATTCCAAATATACTATTTGTGAAATGATTGCTCAACTATAACTCGAGTAATTCGTGTTTCAAGATTTCCTTTGTTTAAAGTTGAAAATTTGAAACTGTAAAATAGAAGTTTTGAATACAATATTCTTGTTCAGAATTTTTTACTGATTCCAAATATTCTATTTGTGAAACGATTACGCCATTATAACTCGAGAAATTCTTGTTTTAGTTTGACGTACAAAACTTTGTTAAAATTCGAAATTTCAAAACTGTACATTTTAAACTTTTGAGAACATTAGTCTTGTTCAAAATTTTGCACTGATTCCAAATATACTATTTGTGAAATGATTTCTCAATTATAACTCGAGTAATTAGTGTTTCAAGATTTCCTTTGTTTAAAGTTGAAAATTTGAAACTGTAACATAGAAGTTTTGAATACAATATTCTTGTTCAGAATTTTTTACTGATTCCAAATATGCTATTTGTGAAACGATTACGCCCTTATAACTCGAGAAATTCTTGTTTTAGTTTGACGTACAAAACTTTGTTAAAATTCGAAATTTCAAAACTGTACATTTTCAACTTTTGAGAACTTTATTCTTGTTCAGAATTTTGCACTGATTCCAAATATATTATTTGTGAAACGATTGCGCCATTATAACTGGAGAACTTCTTGTTTTAGTTTAACGTACAAAACTTTGTTAAAATTCGAAATTTCAAAACTGTACATTTTAAACTTTTGAGAACATTAGTCTTGTTCAGAATTTTGCACTGATTCCAAATATACTATTTGTGAAATGATTCCCTAATTATAACTCGAGTAATTAGTGTTTCAAGATTTCCTTTGTTTAATGTTGAAAATTTGAAACTGTAACATAGAAGTTTTGAATACAATATTCTTGTTCAGAATTTTTTACTGATTCCAAATATGCTATTTGTGAAACGATTACGCCATTATAACTCGAGAAATTCTTGTTTTAGTTTGACGTACAAAACTTTGTTAAAATTCGAAATTTCAAAACTGTACATTTTAAACTTTTGAGAACATTAGTCTTGTTCAAAATTTTGCACTGATTCCAAATATACTATTTGTGAAATGATTTCTCAATTATAACTCGAGTAATTAGTGTTTCAAGATTTCCTTTGTTTAAAGTTGAAAATTTGAAACTGTAACATAGAAGTTTTGAATACAATATTCTTGTTCAGAATTTTTTACTAATTCCAAATATGCTATTTGTGAAACGATTACGCCCTTATAACTCGAGAAATTCTTGTTTTAGTTTGACGTACAAAACTTTGTTAAAATTCGAAATTTCAAAACTGTACATTTTCAACTTTTGAGAACTTTATTCTTGTTCAGAATTTTGCACTGATTCCAAATATATTATTTGTGAAACGATTGCGCCATTATAACTGGAGAACTTCTTGTTTTAGTTTAACGTACAAAACTTTGTTAAAATTCGAAATTTCAAAACTGTACATTTTCAACTTTTGAGAACTTTATTCTTGTTCAGAATTTTGCACTGATTCCAAATATATTATTTGTGAAACGATTGCGCCATTATAACTGGAGAACTTCTTGTTTTAGTTTAACGTACAAAACTTTGTTAAAATTCGAAATTTCAAAACTGTACATTTTAAACTTTTGAGAACATTAGTCTTGTTCAGAATTTTGCACTGATTCCAAATATACTATTTGTGAAATGATTCCTCAATTATAACTCGAGTAATTAGTGTTTCAAGATTTCCTTTGTTTAATGTTGAAAATTTGAAACTGTAACATAGAAGTTTTGAATACAATATTCTTGTTCAGAATTTTTTACTGATTCCAAATATGCTATTTGTGAAACGATTACGCCCTTATAACTCGAGAAATTCTTGTTTTAGTTTGACGTACAAAACTTTGTTAAAATTCGAAATTTCAAAACTGTACATTTTCAACTTTTGAGAACTATATTCTTGTTCAGAATTTTGCACTGATTCCAAATATATTATTTGTTAAACAATTACGCCATTATAACTCGAGAAATTCTTGTTTTAGTTTGACGTACAAAACTTTGTTAAAATTCGAAATTTCAAAACTGTACATTTTAAACTTTTGAGAACATTATTCTTGTTCAGAAGTTTGCACTGATTCCAAATATACTTTTTGTGAAATGATTGCTCAACTATAACTCGAGTAATTAGTGTTTCAAGATTTCCTTTGTTTAAAGTTGAAAATTTGAAACTGTAAAATAGAAGTTTTGAATACAATATTCTTGTTCAGAATTTTTTACTGATTCCAAATATTCTATTTGTGAAACGATTACGCCATTATAACTCGAGAAATTCTTGTTTTAGTTTGACTTACAAAACTTTGTTAAAATTCGAAATTTCAAAACTGTACATTTTCAACTTTTGAGAACTTTATTCTTGTTCAGAATTTTGCACTGATTCCAAATATATTATTTGTTAAACAATTACGCCATTATAACTCGAGAAATTCTTGTTTTAGTTTGACGTACAAAACTTTGTTAAAATTCGAAATTTCAAAACTGTACATTTTAAACTTTTGAGAACATTATTCTTGTTCAGAATTTTGCACTGATTCCAAATATACTTTTTGTGAAATGATTGCTCAACTATAACTTGAGTAATTCTTGTTTCAAGATTTCCTTTGTTTAAAGTTGAAAATTTGAAACTGTAAAATAGAAGTTTTGAATACAATATTCTTGTTCAGAATTTTTTACTGATTCCAAATATTCTATTTGTGAAACGATTACGCCATTATAACTCGAGAAATTCTTGTTTTAGTTTGACGTACAAAACTTTGTTAAAATTCGAAATTTCAAAACTGTACATTTTCAACTTTTGAGAACTATATTCTTGTTAAGAATTTTGCACTGATTCCAAATATATTATTTGTTAAACAATTACGCCATTATAACTCGAGAAATTCTTGTTTTAGTTTGACGTACAAAACTTTGTTAAAATTCGAAATTTCAAAACTGTACATTTTAAACTTTTGAGAACATTATTCTTGTTCAGAATTTTGCACTGATTCCAAATATACTTTTTGTGAAATGATTGCTCAACTATAACTCGAGTAATTCGTGTTTCAAGATTTCCTTTGTTTAATGTTGAAAATTTGAAACTGTAAAATAGATGTTTTGAATACAATATTCTTGTTCAGAATTTTTTACTGATTCCAAATATTCTATTTGTGAAACGATTACGCCATTATAACTCGAGAAATTCTTGTTTTAGTTTGACGTACAAAACTTTGTTAAAATTCGAAATTTCAAAACTGTACATTTTAAACTTTTGAGAACATTAGTCTTGTTCAAAATTTTGCACTGATTCCAAATATACTATTTGTGAAATGATTTCTCAATTATAACTCGAGTAATTAGTGTTTCAAGATTTCCTTTGTTTAATGTTGAAAATTTGAAACTGTAACATAGAAGTTTTGAATACAATATTCTTGTTCAGAATTTTTTACTGATTCCAAATATGCTATTTGTGAAACGATTACGCCCTTATAACTCGAGAAATTCTTGTTTTAGTTTGACGTACAAAACTTTGTTAAAATTCGAAATTTCAAAACTGTACATTTTCAACTTTTGAGAACTTTATTCTTGTTCAGAATTTTGCACTGATTCCAAATATATTATTTGTGAAATGATTGCGCCATTATAACTGGAGAACTTCTTGTTTTAGTTTAACGTACAAAACTTTGTTAAAATTCGAAATTTCAAAACTGTACATTTTCAACTTTTGAGAACTTTATTCTTGTTCAGAATTTTGCACTGATTCCAAATATATTATTTGTGAAACGATTGCGCCATTATAACTGGAGAACTTCTTGTTTTAGTTTAACGTACAAAACTTTGTTAAAATTCGAAATTTCAAAACTGTACATTTTAAACTTTTGAGAACATTAGTCTTGTTCAGAATTTTGCACTGATTCCAAATATACTATTTGTGAAATGATTCCTCAATTATAACTCGAGTAATTAGTGTTTCAAGATTTCCTTTGTTTAATGTTGAAAATTTGAAACTGTAACATAGAAGTTTTGAATACAATATTCTTGTTCAGAATTTTTTACTGATTCCAAATATGCTATTTGTGAAACGATTACGCCCTTATAACTCGAGAAATTCTTGTTTTAGTTTGACGTACAAAACTTTGTTAAAATTCGAAATTTCAAAACTGTACATTTTCAACTTTTGAGAACTTTATTCTTGTTCAGAATTTTGCACTGATTCCAAATATATTATTTGTGAAACGATTGCGCCATTATAACTGGAGAACTTCTTGTTTTAGTTTAACGTACAAAACTTTGTTAAAATTCGAAATTTCAAAACTGTACATTTTAAACTTTTGAGAACATTAGTCTTGTTCAGAATTTGCACTGATTCCAAATATACTATTTGTGAAATGATTGCTCAACTATAACTCGAGTAATTAGTGTTTCAAGATTTCCTTTGTTTAAAGTTGAAAATTTGAAACTGTAAAATAGAAGTTTTGAATACAATATTCTTGTTCAGAATTTTTTACTGATTCCAAATATTCTATTTGTGAAACGATTACGCCATTATAACTCGAGAAATTCTTGTTTTAGTTTGACTTACAAAACTTTGTTAAAATTCGAAATTTCAAAACTGTACATTTTCAACTTTTGAGAACTTTATTCTTGTTCAGAATTTTGCACTGATTCCAAATATATTATTTGTTAAACAATTACGCCATTATAACTCGAGAAATTCTTGTTTTAGTTTGACGTACAAAACTTTGTTAAAATTCGAAATTTCAAAACTGTACATTTTAAACTTTTGAGAACATTATTCTTGTTCAGAATTTTGCACTGATTCCAAATATACTTTTTGTGAAATGATTGCTCAACTATAACTCGAGTAATTCGTGTTTCAAGATTTCCTTTGTTTAATGTTGAAAATTTGAAACTGTAAAATAGATGTTTTGAATACAATATTCTTGTTCAGAATTTTTCACTGATTCCAAATATACTATTTGTGAAACCATTACGTCATTATAACTCGCGAAATTGTTGTTTTAGTTTGACGTACAAAACTTTGTTAAAATTCGAAATTTCAAAACTGTGCATTTTAAACTTTTGAGAACATTATTCTTGTTCACAATTTTGCACTGATTCCAAATATACTATTTGTGAAATGATTGCTCAACTATAACTCGAGTAATTCGTGTTTCAAGATTTCCTTTGTTTAAAGTTGAAAATTTGAAACTGTAAAATAGAAGTTTTGAATACAATATTCTTGTTCAGAATTTTTTACTGATTCCAAATATTCTATTTGTGAAACGATTACGCCATTATAACTCGAGAAATTCTTGTTTTAGTTTGACGTACAAAACTTTGTTAAAATTCGAAATTTCAAAACTGTACATTTTAAACTTTTGAGAACATTAGTCTTGTTCAAAATTTTGCACTGATTCCAAATATACTATTTGTGAAATGATTTCTCAATTATAACTCGAGTAATTAGTGTTTCAAGATTTCCTTTGTTTAAAGTTGAAAATTTGAAACTGTAACATAGAAGTTTTGAATACAATATTCTTGTTCAGAATTTTTTACTGATTCCAAATATGCTATTTGTGAAACGATTACGCCCTTATAACTCGAGAAATTCTTGTTTTAGTTTGACGTACAAAACTTTGTTAAAATTCGAAATTTCAAAACTGTACATTTTCAACTTTTGAGAACTTTATTCTTGTTCAGAATTTTGCACTGATTCCAAATATATTATTTGTGAAACGATTGCGCCATTATAACTGGAGAACTTCTTGTTTTAGTTTAACGTACAAAACTTTGTTAAAATTCGAAATTTCAAAACTGTACATTTTAAACTTTTGAGAACATTAGTCTTGTTCAGAATTTTGCACTGATTCCAAATATACTATTTGTGAAATGATTCCCTAATTATAACTCGAGTAATTAGTGTTTCAAGATTTCCTTTGTTTAATGTTGAAAATTTGAAACTGTAACATAGAAGTTTTGAATACAATATTCTTGTTCAGAATTTTTTACTGATTCCAAATATGCTATTTGTGAAACGATTACGCCATTATAACTCGAGAAATTCTTGTTTTAGTTTGACGTACAAAACTTTGTTAAAATTCGAAATTTCAAAACTGTACATTTTAAACTTTTGAGAACATTAGTCTTGTTCAAAATTTTGCACTGATTCCAAATATACTATTTGTGAAATGATTTCTCAATTATAACTCGAGTAATTAGTGTTTCAAGATTTCCTTTGTTTAAAGTTGAAAATTTGAAACTGTAACATAGAAGTTTTGAATACAATATTCTTGTTCAGAATTTTTTACTAATTCCAAATATGCTATTTGTGAAACGATTACGCCCTTATAACTCGAGAAATTCTTGTTTTAGTTTGACGTACAAAACTTTGTTAAAATTCGAAATTTCAAAACTGTACATTTTCAACTTTTGAGAACTTTATTCTTGTTCAGAATTTTGCACTGATTCCAAATATATTATTTGTGAAACGATTGCGCCATTATAACTGGAGAACTTCTTGTTTTAGTTTAACGTACAAAACTTTGTTAAAATTCGAAATTTCAAAACTGTACATTTTCAACTTTTGAGAACTTTATTCTTGTTCAGAATTTTGCACTGATTCCAAATATATTATTTGTTAAACGATTGCGCCATTATAACTGGAGAACTTCTTGTTTTAGTTTAACGTACAAAACTTTGTTAAAATTCGAAATTTCAAAACTGTACATTTTAAACTTTTGAGAACATTAGTCTTGTTCAGAATTTTGCACTGATTCCAAATATACTATTTGTGAAATGATTCCTCAATTATAACTCGAGTAATTAGTGTTTCAAGATTTCCTTTGTTTAATGTTGAAAATTTGAAACTGTAACATAGAAGTTTTGAATACAATATTCTTGTTCAGAATTTTTTACTGATTCCAAATATGCTATTTGTGAAACGATTACGCCCTTATAACTCGAGAAATTCTTGTTTTAGTTTGACGTACAAAACTTTGTTAAAATTCGAAATTTCAAAACTGTACATTTTCAACTTTTGAGAACTATATTCTTGTTCAGAATTTTGCACTGATTCCAAATATATTATTTGTTAAACAATTACGCCATTATAACTCGAGAAATTCTTGTTTTAGTTTGACGTACAAAACTTTGTTAAAATTCGAAATTTCAAAACTGTACATTTTAAACTTTTGAGAACATTATTCTTGTTCAGAAGTTTGCACTGATTCCAAATATACTTTTTGTGAAATGATTGCTCAACTATAACTCGAGTAATTAGTGTTTCAAGATTTCCTTTGTTTAAAGTTGAAAATTTGAAACTGTAAAATAGAAGTTTTGAATACAATATTCTTGTTCAGAATTTTTTACTGATTCCAAATATTCTATTTGTGAAACGATTACGCCATTATAACTCGAGAAATTCTTGTTTTAGTTTGACTTACAAAACTTTGTTAAAATTCGAAATTTCAAAACTGTACATTTTCAACTTTTGAGAACTTTATTCTTGTTCAGAATTTTGCACTGATTCCAAATATATTATTTGTTAAACAATTACGCCATTATAACTCGAGAAATTCTTGTTTTAGTTTGACGTACAAAACTTTGTTAAAATTCGAAATTTCAAAACTGTACATTTTAAACTTTTGAGAACATTATTCTTGTTCAGAATTTTGCACTGATTCCAAATATACTTTTTGTGAAATGATTGCTCAACTATAACTTGAGTAATTCTTGTTTCAAGATTTCCTTTGTTTAAAGTTGAAAATTTGAAACTGTAAAATAGAAGTTTTGAATACAATATTCTTGTTCAGAATTTTTTACTGATTCCAAATATTCTATTTGTGAAACGATTACGCCATTATAACTCGAGAAATTCTTGTTTTAGTTTGACGTACAAAACTTTGTTAAAATTCGAAATTTCAAAACTGTACATTTTCAACTTTTGAGAACTATATTCTTGTTAAGAATTTTGCACTGATTCCAAATATATTATTTGTTAAACAATTACGCCATTATAACTCGAGAAATTCTTGTTTTAGTTTGACGTACAAAACTTTGTTAAAATTCGAAATTTCAAAACTGTACATTTTAAACTTTTGAGAACATTATTCTTGTTCAGAATTTTGCACTGATTCCAAATATACTTTTTGTGAAATGATTGCTCAACTATAACTCGAGTAATTCGTGTTTCAAGATTTCCTTTGTTTAATGTTGAAAATTTGAAACTGTAAAATAGATGTTTTGAATACAATATTCTTGTTCAGAATTTTTCACTGATTCCAAATATACTATTTGTGAAACCATTACGTCATTATAACTCGCGAAATTGTTGTTTTAGTTTGACGTACAAAACTTTGTTAAAATTCGAAATTTCAAAACTGTGCATTTTAAACTTTTGAGAACATTATTCTTGTTCACAATTTTGCACTGATTCCAAATATACTATTTGTGAAATGATTGCTCAACTATAACTCGAGTAATTCGTGTTTCAAGATTTCCTTTGTTTAAAGTTGAAAATTTGAAACTGTAAAATAGAAGTTTTGAATACAATATTCTTGTTCAGAATTTTTTACTGATTCCAAATATTCTATTTGTGAAACGATTACGCCATTATAACTCGAGAAATTCTTGTTTTAGTTTGACGTACAAAACTTTGTTAAAATTCGAAATTTCAAAACTGTACATTTTAAACTTTTGAGAACATTAGTCTTGTTCAAAATTTTGCACTGATTCCAAATATACTATTTGTGAAATGATTTCTCAATTATAACTCGAGTAATTAGTGTTTCAAGATTTCCTTTGTTTAATGTTGAAAATTTGAAACTGTAACATAGAAGTTTTGAATACAATATTCTTGTTCAGAATTTTTTACTGATTCCAAATATGCTATTTGTGAAACGATTACGCCCTTATAACTCGAGAAATTCTTGTTTTAGTTTGACGTACAAAACTTTGTTAAAATTCGAAATTTCAAAACTGTACATTTTCAACTTTTGAGAACTTTATTCTTGTTCAGAATTTTGCACTGATTCCAAATATATTATTTGTGAAACGATTGCGCCATTATAACTGGAGAACTTCTTGTTTTAGTTTAACGTACAAAACTTTGTTAAAATTCGAAATTTCAAAACTGTACATTTTCAACTTTTGAGAACTTTATTCTTGTTCAGAATTTTGCACTGATTCCAAATATATTATTTGTGAAACGATTGCGCCATTATAACTGGAGAACTTCTTGTTTTAGTTTGACGTACAAAACTTTGTTAAAATTCGAAATTTCAAAACTGTACATTTTAAACTTTTGAGAACATTAGTCTTGTTCAGAATTTTGCACTGATTCCAAATATACTATTTGTGAAATGATTCCTCAATTATAACTCGAGTAATTAGTGTTTCAAGATTTCCTTTGTTTAATGTTGAAAATTTGAAACTGTAACATAGAAGTTTTGAATACAATATTCTTGTTCAGAATTTTTTACTGATTCCAAATATGCTATTTGTGAAACGATTACGCCCTTATAACTCGAGAAATTCTTGTTTTAGTTTGACGTACAAAACTTTGTTAAAATTCGAAATTTCAAAACTGTACATTTTCAACTTTTGAGAACTTTATTCTTGTTCAGAATTTTGCACTGATTCCAAATATATTATTTGTGAAACGATTGCGCCATTATAACTGGAGAACTTCTTGTTTTAGTTTAACGTACAAAACTTTGTTAAAATTCGAAATTTCAAAACTGTACATTTTAAACTTTTGAGAACATTAGTCTTGTTCAGAATTTGCACTGATTCCAAATATACTATTTGTGAAATGATTGCTCAACTATAACTCGAGTAATTAGTGTTTCAAGATTTCCTTTGTTTAAAGTTGAAAATTTGAAACTGTAAAATAGAAGTTTTGAATACAATATTCTTGTTCAGAATTTTTTACTGATTCCAAATATTCTATTTGTGAAACGATTACGCCATTATAACTCGAGAAATTCTTGTTTTAGTTTGACTTACAAAACTTTGTTAAAATTCGAAATTTCAAAACTGTACATTTTCAACTTTTGAGAACTTTATTCTTGTTCAGAATTTTGCACTGATTCCAAATATATTATTTGTTAAACAATTACGCCATTATAACTCGAGAAATTCTTGTTTTAGTTTGACGTACAAAACTTTGTTAAAATTCGAAATTTCAAAACTGTACATTTTAAACTTTTGAGAACATTATTCTTGTTCAGAATTTTGCACTGATTCCAAATATACTTTTTGTGAAATGATTGCTCAACTATAACTCGAGTAATTCGTGTTTCAAGATTTCCTTTGTTTAATGTTGAAAATTTGAAACTGTAAAATAGATGTTTTGAATACAATATTCTTGTTCAGAATTTTTCACTGATTCCAAATATACTATTTGTGAAACCATTACGTCATTATAACTCGCGAAATTGTTGTTTTAGTTTGACGTACAAAACTTTGTTAAAATTCGAAATTTCAAAACTGTGCATTTTAAACTTTTGAGAACATTATTCTTGTTCACAATTTTGCACTGATTCCAAATATACTATTTGTGAAATGATTGCTCAACTATAACTCGAGTAATTCGTGTTTCAAGATTTCCTTTGTTTAAAGTTGAAAATTTGAAACTGTAAAATAGAAGTTTTGAATACAATATTCTTGTTCAGAATTTTTTACTGATTCCAAATATTCTATTTGTGAAACGATTACGCCATTATAACTCGAGAAATTCTTGTTTTAGTTTGACGTACAAAACTTTGTTAAAATTCGAAATTTCAAAACTGTACATTTTAAACTTTTGAGAACATTAGTCTTGTTCAAAATTTTGCACTGATTCCAAATATACTATTTGTGAAATGATTTCTCAATTATAACTCGAGTAATTAGTGTTTCAAGATTTCCTTTGTTTAAAGTTGAAAATTTGAAACTGTAACATAGAAGTTTTGAATACAATATTCTTGTTCAGAATTTTTTACTGATTCCAAATATGCTATTTGTGAAACGATTACGCCCTTATAACTCGAGAAATTCTTGTTTTAGTTTGACGTACAAAACTTTGTTAAAATTCGAAATTTCAAAACTGTACATTTTCAACTTTTGAGAACTTTATTCTTGTTCAGAATTTTGCACTGATTCCAAATATATTATTTGTGAAACGATTGCGCCATTATAACTGGAGAACTTCTTGTTTTAGTTTAACCTACAAAACTTTGTTAAAATTCGAAATTTCAAAACTGTACATTTTAAACTTTTGAGAACATTAGTCTTGTTCAGAATTTTGCACTGATTCCAAATATACTATTTGTGAAATGATTCCTCAATTATAACTCGAGTAATTAGTGTTTCAAGATTTCCTTTGTTTAATGTTGAAAATTTGAAACTGTAACATAGAAGTTTTGAATACAATATTCTTGTTCAGAATTTTTTACTGATTCCAAATATGCTATTTGTGAAACGATTACGCCCTTATAACTCGAGAAATTCTTGTTTTAGTTTGACGTACAAAACTTTGTTAAAATTCGAAATTTCAAAACTGTACATTTTCAACTTTTGAGAACTTTATTCTTGTTCAGAATTTTGCACTGATTCCAAATATATTATTTGTGAAACGATTGCGCCATTATAACTGGAGAACTTCTTGTTTTAGTTTAACGTACAAAACTTTGTTAAAATTCGAAATTTCAAAACTGTACATTTTAAACTTTTGAGAACATTAGTCTTGTTCAGAATTTGCACTGATTCCAAATATACTATTTGTGAAATGATTGCTCAACTATAACTCGAGTAATTAGTGTTTCAAGATTTCCTTTGTTTAAAGTTGAAAATTTGAAACTGTAAAATAGAAGTTTTGAATACAATATTCTTGTTCAGAATTTTTTACTGATTCCAAATATTCTATTTGTGAAACGATTACGCCATTATAACTCGAGAAATTCTTGTTTTAGTTTGACTTACAAAACTTTGTTAAAATTCGAAATTTCAAAACTGTACATTTTCAACTTTTGAGAACTATATTCTTGTTCAGAATTTTGCACTGATTCCAAATATATTATTTGTTAAACAATTACGCCATTATAACTCGAGAAATTCTTGTTTTAGTTTGACGTACAAAACTTTGTTAAAATTCGAAATTTCAAAACTGTACATTTTAAACTTTTGAGAACATTATTCTTGTTCAGAATTTTGCACTGATTCCAAATATACTTTTTGTGAAATGATTGCTCAACTATAACTCGAGTAATTCGTGTTTCAAGATTTCCTTTGTTTAATGTTGAAAATTTGAAACTGTAAAATAGATGTTTTGAATACAATATTCTTGTTCAGAATTTTTCACTGATTCCAAATATACTATTTGTGAAACCATTACGTCATTATAACTCGCGAAATTGTTGTTTTAGTTTGACGTACAAAACTTTGTTAAAATTCGAAATTTCAAAACTGTGCATTTTAAACTTTTGAGAACATTATTCTTGTTCACAATTTTGCACTGATTCCAAATATACTATTTGTGAAATGATTGCTCAACTATAACTCGAGTAATTCGTGTTTCAAGATTTCCTTTGTTTAAAGTTGAAAATTTGAAACTGTAAAATAGAAGTTTTGAATACAATATTCTTGTTCAGAATTTTTTACTGATTCCAAATATTCTATTTGTGAAACGATTACGCCATTATAACTCGAGAAATTCTTGTTTTAGTTTGACGTACAAAACTTTGTTAAAATTCGAAATTTCAAAACTGTACATTTTAAACTTTTGAGAACATTAGTCTTGTTCAAAATTTTGCACTGATTCCAAATATACTATTTGTGAAATGATTTCTCAATTATAACTCGAGTAATTAGTGTTTCAAGATTTCCTTTGTTTAAAGTTGAAAATTTGAAACTGTAACATAGAAGTTTTGAATACAATATTCTTGTTCAGAATTTTTTACTGATTCCAAATATGCTATTTGTGAAACGATTACGCCCTTATAACTCGAGAAATTCTTGTTTTAGTTTGACGTACAAAACTTTGTTAAAATTCGAAATTTCAAAACTGTACATTTTCAACTTTTGAGAACTTTATTCTTGTTCAGAATTTTGCACTGATTCCAAATATATTATTTGTGAAACGATTGCGCCATTATAACTGGAGAACTTCTTGTTTTAGTTTAACGTACAAAACTTTGTTAAAATTCGAAATTTCAAAACTGTACATTTTAAACTTTTGAGAACATTAGTCTTGTTCAGAATTTGCACTGATTCCAAATATACTATTTGTGAAATGATTGCTCAACTATAACTCGAGTAATTAGTGTTTCAAGATTTCCTTTGTTTAAAGTTGAAAATTTGAAACTGTAAAATAGAAGTTTTGAATACAATATTCTTGTTCAGAATTTTTTACTGATTCCAAATATTCTATTTGTGAAACGATTACGCCATTATAACTCGAGAAATTCTTGTTTTAGTTTGACTTACAAAACTTTGTTAAAATTCGAAATTTCAAAACTGTACATTTTCAACTTTTGAGAACTTTATTCTTGTTCAGAATTTTGCACTGATTCCAAATATATTATTAATTAAACAATTACGCCATTATAACTCGAGAAATTCTTGTTTTAGTTTGACGTACAAAACTTTGTTAAAATTCGAAATTTCAAAACTGTACATTTTAAACTTTTGAGAACATTATTCTTGTTCAGAATTTTGCACTGATTCCAAATATACTTTTTGTGAAATGATTGCTCAACTATAACTCGAGTAATTCTTGTTTCAAGATTTCCTTTGTTTAAAGTTGAAAATTTGAAACTGTAAAATAGAAGTTTTGAATACAATATTCTTGTTCAGAATTTTTTACTGATTCCAACTATTCTATTTGTGAAACGATTACGCCATTATAACTCGAGAAATTCTTGTTTTAGTTTGACGTACAAAACTTTGTTAAAATTCGAAATTTCAAAACTGTACATTTTCAACTTTTGAGAACTATATTCTTGTTCAGAATTTTGCACTGATTCCAAATATACTATTTGTTAAACAATTACGCCATTATAACTCGAGAAATTCTTGTTTTAGTTTGACGTACAAAACTTTGTTAAAATTCGAAATTTCAAAACTGTACATTTTAAACTTTTGAGAACATTATTCTTGTTCAGAATTTTGCACTGATTCCAAATATACTTTTTGTGAAATGATTGCTCAACTATAACTCGAGTAATTCGTGTTTCAAGATTTCCTTTGTTTAAAGTTGAAAATTTGAAACTGTAAAATAGAAGTTTTGAATACAATATTCTTGTTCAGAATTTTGCACTGATTCCAAATATATTATTTGTTAAACAATTGCGCCATTATAACTCGAGAAATTCTTGTTTTAGTTTAACTCACAAAACTTTGTTAAAATTCGAAATTTCAAAACTGTACATTTTCAACTTTTGAGAACTTTATTCTTGTTCAGAATTTTGCACTGATTCCAAATATATTATTTGTTAAACAATTACGCCATTATAACTCGAGAAATTCTTGTTTTAGTTTGACGTACAAAACTTTGTTAAAATTCGAAATTTCAAAACTGTACATTTTAAACTTTTGAGAACATTATTCTTGTTCAGAATTTTGCACTGATTCCAAATATACTTTTTGTGAAATGATTGCTCAACTATAACTCGAGTAATTCTTGTTTCAAGATTTCCTTTGTTTAAAGTTGAAAATTTGAAACTGTAAAATAGAAGTTTTGAATACAATATTCTTGTTCAGAATTTTTTACTGATTCCAAATATTCTATTTGTGATACGATTACGCCATTATAACTCGAGAAATTCTTGTTTTAGTTTGACGTACAAAACTTTGTTAAAATTCGAAATTTCAAAACTGTACATTTTCAACTTTTGAGAACTATATTCTTGTTCAGAATTTTGCACTGATTCCAAATATATTATTTGTTAAACAATTACGCCATTATAACTCGAGAAATTCTTGTTTTAGTTTGACGTACAAAACTTTGTTAAAATTCGAAATTTCAAAACTGTACATTTTAAACTTTTGAGAACATTATTCTTGTTCAGAATTTTGCACTGATTCCAAATATACTATTTGTGAAATGATTGCTCAACTATAACTCGAGTAATTAGTGTTTCAAGATTTCCTTTGTTTAAAGTTGAAAATTTGAAACTGTAAAATAGAAGTTTTGAATACAATATTCTTGTTCAGAATTTTTTACTGATTCCAAATATTCTATTTGTGAAACGATTACGCCATTATAACTCGAGAAATTCTTGTTTTAGTTTGACTTACAAAACTTTGTTAAAATTCGAAATTTCAAAACTGTACATTTTCAACTTTTGAGAACTTTATTCTTGTTCAGAATTTTGCACTGATTCCAAATATATTATTAATTAAACAATTACGCCATTATAACTCGAGAAATTCTTGTTTTAGTTTGACGTACAAAACTTTGTTAAAATTCGAAATTTCAAAACTGTACATTTTAAACTTTTGAGAACATTATTCTTGTTCAGAATTTTGCACTGATTCCAAATATACTTTTTGTGAAATGATTGCTCAACTATAACTCGAGTAATTCTTGTTTCAAGATTTCCTTTGTTTAAAGTTGAAAATTTGAAACTGTAAAATAGAAGTTTTGAATACAATATTCTTGTTCAGAATTTTTTACTGATTCCAACTATTCTATTTGTGAAACGATTACGCCATTATAACTCGAGAAATTCTTGTTTTAGTTTGACGTACAAAACTTTGTTAAAATTCGAAATTTCAAAACTGTACATTTTCAACTTTTGAGAACTATATTCTTGTTCAGAATTTTGCACTGATTCCAAATATACTATTTGTTAAACAATTACGCCATTATAACTCGAGAAATTCTTGTTTTAGTTTGACGTACAAAACTTTGTTAAAATTCGAAATTTCAAAACTGTACATTTTAAACTTTTGAGAACATTATTCTTGTTCAGAATTTTGCACTGATTCCAAATATACTTTTTGTGAAATGATTGCTCAACTATAACTCGAGTAATTCGTGTTTCAAGATTTCCTTTGTTTAAAGTTGAAAATTTGAAACTGTAAAATAGAAGTTTTGAATACAATATTCTTGTTCAGAATTTTGCACTGATTCCAAATATATTATTTGTTAAACAATTGCGCCATTATAACTCGAGAAATTCTTGTTTTAGTTTAACTCACAAAACTTTGTTAAAATTCGAAATTTCAAAACTGTACATTTTCAACTTTTGAGAACTTTATTCTTGTTCAGAATTTTGCACTGATTCCAAATATATTATTTGTTAAACAATTACGCCATTATAACTCGAGAAATTCTTGTTTTAGTTTGACGTACAAAACTTTGTTAAAATTCGAAATTTCAAAACTGTACATTTTAAACTTTTGAGAACATTATTCTTGTTCAGAATTTTGCACTGATTCCAAATATACTTTTTGTGAAATGATTGCTCAACTATAACTCGAGTAATTCTTGTTTCAAGATTTCCTTTGTTTAAAGTTGAAAATTTGAAACTGTAAAATAGAAGTTTTGAATACAATATTCTTGTTCAGAATTTTTTACTGATTCCAAATATTCTATTTGTGATACGATTACGCCATTATAACTCGAGAAATTCTTGTTTTAGTTTGACGTACAAAACTTTGTTAAAATTCGAAATTTCAAAACTGTACATTTTCAACTTTTGAGAACTATATTCTTGTTCAGAATTTTGCACTGATTCCAAATATATTATTTGTTAAACAATTACGCCATTATAACTCGAGAAATTCTTGTTTTAGTTTGACGTACAAAACTTTGTTAAAATTCGAAATTTCAAAACTGTACATTTTAAACTTTTGAGAACATTATTCTTGTTCAGAATTTTGCACTGATTCCAAATATACTTTTTGTGAAATGATTGCTCAACTATAACTCGAGTAATTCGTGTTTCAAGATTTCCTTTGTTTAATGTTGAAAATTTGAAACTGTAAAATAGATGTTTTGAATACAATATTCTTGTTCAGAATTTTTCACTGATTCCAAATATACTATTTGTGAAACCATTACGTCATTATAACTCGCGAAATTGTTGTTTTAGTTTGACGTACAAAACTTTGTTAAAATTCGAAATTTCAAAACTGTGCATTTTAAACTTTTGAGAACATTATTCTTGTTCACAATTTTGCACTGATTCCAAATATACTAATTGTGAAATGATTGCTCAACTATAACTCGAGTAATTCGTGTTTCAAGATTTCCTTTGTTTGAAGTTGAAAATTTGAAACTGTAAAATAGAAGTTTTGAATACAATTTTCTTGTTCAGAATTTTTTACTGATTCCAAATATTCTATTTGTGAAACGATTACGCCATTATAACTCGAGAAATTCTTGTTTTAGTTTGACGTACAAAACTTTGTTAAAATTCGAAATTTCAAAACTGTACATTTTAAACTTTTGAGAACATTAGTCTTGTTCAAAATTTTGCACTGATTCCAAATATACTATTTGTGAAATGATTTCTCAATTATAACTCGAGTAATTAGTGTTTCAAGATTTCCTTTGTTTAAAGTTGAAAATTTGAAACTGTAACATAGAAGTTTTGAATACAATATTCTTGTTCAGAATTTTTTACTGATTCCAAATATGCTATTTGTGAAACGATTGCGCCATTATAACTGGAGAACTTCTTGTTTTAGTTTAACCTACAAAACTTTGTTAAAATTCGAAATTTCAAAACTGTACATTTTAAACTTTTGAGAACATTAGTCTTGTTCAGAATTTTGCACTGATTCCAAATATACTATTTGTGAAATGATTCCTCAATTATAACTCGAGTAATTAGTGTTTCAAGATTTCCTTTATTTAATGTTGAAAATTTGAAACTGTAACATAGAAGTTTTGAATACAATATTCTTGTTCAGAATTTTTTACTGATTCCAAATATGCTATTCGTGAAACGATTACGCCCTTATAACTCGAGAAATTCTTGTTTTAGTTTGACGTACAAAACTTTGTTAAAATTCGAAATTTCAAAACTGTACATTTTCAACTTTTGAGAACTTTATTCTTGTTCAGAATTTTGCACTGATCCCAAATATATTATTTGTGAAACGATTGCGCCATTATAACTGGAGAACTTCTTGTTTTAGTTTAACGTACAAAACTTTGTTAAAATTCGAAATTTCAAAACTGTACATTTTAAACTTTTGAGAACATTAGTCTTGTTCAGAATTTGCACTGATTCCAAATATACTATTTGTGAAATGATTGCTCAACTATAACTCGAGTAATTAGTGTTTCAAGATTTCCTTTGTTTAAAGTTGAAAATTTGAAACTGTAAAATAGAAGTTTTGAATACAATATTCTTGTTCAGAATTTTTTACTGATTCCAAATATTCTATTTGTGAAACGATTACGCCATTATAACTCGAGAAATTCTTGTTTTAGTTTGACTTACAAAACTTTGTTAAAATTCGAAATTTCAAAACTGTACATTTTCAACTTTTGAGAACTTTATTCTTGTTCAGAATTTTGCACTGATTCCAAATATATTATTTGTTAAACAATTACGCCATTATAACTCGAGAAATTCTTGTTTTAGTTTGACGTACAAAACTTTGTTAAAATTCGAAATTTCAAAACTGTACATTTTAAACTTTTGAGAACATTATTCTTGTTCAGAATTTTGCACTGATTCCAAATATACTTTTTGTGAAATGATTGCTCAACTATAACTCGAGTAATTCTTGTTTCAAGATTTCCTTTGTTTAAAGTTGAAAATTTGAAACTGTAAAATAGAAGTTTTGAATACAATATTCTTGTTCAGAATTTTTTACTGATTCCAAATATTCTATTTGTGAAACAATTACGCCATTATAACTCGAGAAATTCTTGTTTTAGTTTGACGTACAAAACTTTGTTAAAATTCGAAATTTCAAAACTGTACATTTTCAACTTTTGAGAACTATATTCTTGTTCAGAATTCTGCACTGATTCCAAATATATTATTTGTTAAACAATTACGCCATTATAACTCGAGAAATTCTTGTTTTAGTTTGACGTACAAAACTTTGTTAAAATTCGAAATTTCAAAACTGTACATTTTAAACTTTTGAGAACATTATTCTTGTTCAGAATTTTGCACTGATTCCAAATATACTTTTTGTGAAATGATTGCTCAACTATAACTCGAGTAATTCGTGTTTCAAGATTTCCTTTGTTTAAAGTTGAAAATTTGAAACTGTAAAATAGAAGTTTTGAATACAATATTCTTGTTCAGAATTTTGCACTGATTCCAAATATATTATTTGTTAAACAATTGCGCCATTATAACTCGAGAAATTCTTGTTTTAGTTTAACTCACAAAACTTTGTTAAAATTCGAAATTTCAAAACTTTACTTTTTAAACTTTTGAGAACATTATTCTTGTTCAGAGTTTTTCACTGATTCCAAATATATTATTTGTGAAACGATTGCGCCATTATAACTCGAGAAATTCTTGTTTTAGTTTAACGTACACAACTTTGTTAAAATTTGAAATTTCAAAACTGTACATTTGAAACTTTTGAGAACATTAGTCTTGTTCAGAATTTTGCACTGATTCCAAATATACTATTTGTGAAATGATTCCTCAATTATAACTCGAGTAATTAGTGTTTCAAGATTTCCTTTGTTTAAAGTTGAAAATTTGAAACTGTAACATAGAAGTTTTGAATACAATATTCTTGTTCAGAATTTTTTACTGATTCCAAATATGCTATTTGTGAAACGATTACGCCCTTATAACTCGAGAAATTCTTGTTTTAGTTTGACGTACAAAACTTTGTTAAAATTCGAAATTTCAAAACTGTACATTTTCAACTTTTGAGAACTTTATTCTTGTTCAGAATTTTGCACTGATTCCAAATATATTATTTGTGAAACGATTGCGCCATTATATCTGGAGAACTTCTTGTTTTAGTTTAACGTACAAAACTTTGTTAAAATTCGAAATTTCAAAACTGTACATTTTAAACTTTTGAGAACATTAGTCTTGTTCAGAATTTGCACTGATTCAAAATATACTATTTGTGAAATGATTGCTCAACTATAACTCGAGTAATTAGTGTTTCAAGATTTCCTTTGTTTAAAGTTGAAAATTTGAAACTGTAAAATAGAAGTTTTGAATACAATATTCTTGTTCAGAATTTTTTACTGATTCCAAATATTCTATTTGTGAAACGATTACGCCATTATAACTCGAGAAATTCTTGTTTTAGTTTGACGTACAAAACTTTGTTAAAATTCGAAATTTCAAAACTGTACATTTTAAACTTTTGAGAACATTATTCTTGTTCAGAATTTTGCACTGATTCCAAATATACTTTTTGTGAAATGATTGCTCAACTATAACTCGAGTAATTCTTGTTTCAAGATTTCCTTTGTTTAAAGTTGAAAATTTGAAACTGTAAAATAGAAGTTTTGAATACAATATTCTTGTTCAGAATTTTTTACTGATTCCAAATATTCTATTTGTGAAACGATTACGCCATTATAACTCGAGAAATTCTTGTTTTAGTTTGACGTACAAAACTTTGTTAAAATTCGAAATTTCAAAACTGTACATTTTCAACTTTTGAGAACTATATTCTTGTTCAGAATTTTGCACTGATTCCAAATATATTATTTGTTAAACAATTACGCCATTATAACTCGAGAAATTCTTGTTTTAGTTTGACGTACAAAACTTTGTTAAAATTCGAAATTTCAAAACTGTACATTTTAAACTTTTGAGAACATTAGTCTTGTTCAGAATTTTGCACTGATTCCAATTATACTATTTGTGAAATGATTCCTCAATTATAACTCGAGTAATTAGTGTTTCAAGATTTCCTTTGTTTAATGTTGAAAATTTGAAACTGTAACATAGAAGTTTTGAATACAATATTCTTGTTCAGAATTTTTTACTGATTCCAAATATGCTATTTGTGAAACGATTACGCCCTTATAACTCGAGAAATTCTTGTTTTAGTTTGACGTACAAAACTTTGTTAAAATTCGAAATTTCAAAACTGTACATTTTCAACTTTTGAGAACTTTATTCTTGTTCAGAATTTTGCACTGATTCCAAATATATTATTTGTGAAACGATTGCGCCATTATAACTGGAGAACTTCTTGTTTTAGTTTAACGTACAAAACTTTGTTAAAATTCGAAATTTCAAAACTGTACATTTTAAACTTTTGAGAACATTAGTCTTGTTCAGAATTTGCACTGATTCCAAATATACTATTTGTGAAATGATTGCTCAACTATAACTCGAGTAATTAGTGTTTCAAGATTTCCTTTGTTTAAAGTTGAAAATTTGAAACTGTAAAATAGAAGTTTTGAATACAATATTCTTGTTCAGAATTTTTTACTGATTCCAAATATTCTATTTGTGAAACGATTACGCCATTATAACTCGAGAAATTCTTGTTTTAGTTTGACTTACAAAACTTTGTTAAAATTCAAAATTTCAAAACTGTACATTTTCAACTTTTGAGAACTTTATTCTTGTTCAGAATTTTGCACTGATTCCAAATATACTATTTGTGAAATGATTCCTCAATTATAACTCGAGTAATTAGTGTTTCAAGATTTCCTTTGTTTAATGTTGAAAATTTGAAACTGTAACATAGAAGTTTTGAATACAATATTCTTGTTCAGAATTTTTTACTGATTCCAAATATGCTATTTGTGAAACGATTACGCCCTTATAACTCGAGAAATTCTTGTTTTAGTTTGACGTACAAAACTTTGTTAAAATTCGAAATTTCAAAACTGTACATTTTCAACTTTTGAGAACTTTATTCTTGTTCAGAATTTTGCACTGATTCCAAATATATTATTTGTGAAACGATTGCGCCATTATAACTGGAGAACTTCTTGTTTTAGTTTAACGTACAAAACTTTGTTAAAATTCGAAATTTCAAAACTGTACATTTTAAACTTTTGAGAACATTAGTCTTGTTCAGAATTTGCACTGATTCCAAATATACTATTTGTGAAATGATTGCTCAACTATAACTCGAGTAATTAGTGTTTCAAGATTTCCTTTGTTTAAAGTTGAAAATTTGAAACTGTAAAATAGAAGTTTTGAATACAATATTCTTGTTCAGAATTTTTTACTGATTCCAAATATTCTATTTGTGAAACGATTACGCCATTATAACTCGAGAAATTCTTGTTTTAGTTTGACTTACAAAACTTTGTTAAAATTCGAAATTTCAAAACTGTACATTTTCAACTTTTGAGAACTTTATTCTTGTTCAAAATTTTGCACTGATTCCAAATATATTATTTGTTAAACAATTACGCCATTATAACTCGAGAAATTCTTGTTTTAGTTTGACGTACAAAACTTTGTTAAAATTCGAAATTTCAAAACTGTACATTTTAAACTTTTGAGAACATTATTCTTGTTCAGAATTTTGCACTGATTCCAAATATACTTTTTGTGAAATGATTGCTCAACTATAACTCGAGTAATTCTTGTTTCAAGATTTCCTTTGTTTAAAGTTGAAAATTTGAAACTGTAAAATAGAAGTTTTGAATACAATATTCTTGTTCAGAATTTTTTACTGATTCCAAATATTCTATTTGTGAAACGATTACGCCATTATAACTCGAGAAATTCTTGTTTTAGTTTGACGTACAAAACTATGTTAAAATTCGAAATTTCAAAACTGTACATTTTCAACTTTTGAGAACTATATTCTTGTTCAGAATTTTGCACTGATTCCAAATATATTATTTGTTAAACAATTACGCCATTATAACTCGAGAAATTCTTGTTTTAGTTTGACGTACAAAACTTTGTTAAAATTCGAAATTTCAAAACTGTACATTTTAAACTTTTGAGAACATTATTCTTGTTCAGAATTTTGCACTGATTCCAAATATACTTTTTGTGAAATGATTGCTCAACTATAACTCGAGTAATTCGTGTTTCAAGATTTCCTTTGTTTAAAGTTGAAAATTTGAAACTGTAAAATAGAAGTTTTGAATACAATATTCTTGTTCAGAATTTTGCACTGATTCCAAATATATTATTTGTTAAACAATTGCGCCATTATAACTCGAGAAATTCTTGTTTTAGTTTAACTCACAAAACTTTGTTAAAATTCGAAATTTCAAAACTGTACATTTTAAACTTTTGAGAACATTATTCTTGTTCAGAGTTTTTCACTGATTCCAAATATATTATTTGTGAAACGATTGCGCCATTATAACTCGAGAAATTCTTGTTTTAGTTTAACGTACACAACTTTGTTAAAATTTGAAATTTCAAAACTGTACATTTGAAACTTTTGAGAACATTAGTCTTGTTCAGAATTTTGCACTGATTCCAAATATACTATTTGTGAAATGATTCCTCAATTATAACTCGAGTAATTAGTGTTTCAAGATTTCCTTTGTTTAAAGTTGAAAATTTGAAACTGTAACATAGAAGTTTTGAATACAATATTCTTGTTCAGAATTTTTTACTGATTCCAAATATGCTATTTGTGAAACGATTACGCCCTTATAACTCGAGAAATTCTTGTTTTAGTTTGACGTACAAAACTTTGTTAAAATTTTAAATTTCAAAACTGTACATTTTCAACTTTTGAGAACTTTATTCTTGTTCAGAATTTTGCACTGATTCCAAATATATTATTTGTGAAACGATTGCGCCATTATATCTGGAGAACTTCTTGTTTTAGTTTAACGTACAAAACTTTGTTAAAATTCGAAATTTCAAAACTGTACATTTTAAACTTTTGAGAACATTAGTCTTGTTCAGAATTTGCACTGATTCAAAATATACTATTTGTGAAATGATTGCTCAACTATAACTCGAGTAATTAGTGTTTCAAGATTTCCTTTGTTTAAAGTTGAAAATTTGAAACTGTAAAATAGAAGTTTTGAATACAATATTCTTGTTCAGAATTTTTTACTGATTCCAAATATTCTATTTGTGAAACGATTACGCCATTATAACTCGAGAAATTCTTGTTTTAGTTTGACTTACAAAACTTTGTTAAAATTCGAAATTTCAAAACTGTACATTTTAAACTTTTGAGAACATTATTCTTGTTCAGAATTTTGCACTGATTCCAAATATACTTTTTGTGAAATGATTGCTCAACTATAACTCGAGTAATTCTTGTTTCAAGATTTCCTTTGTTTAAAGTTGAAAATTTGAAACTGTAAAATAGAAGTTTTGAATACAATATTCTTGTTCAGAATTTTTTACTGATTCCAAATATTCTATTTGTGAAACGATTACGCCATTATAACTCGAGAAATTCTTGTTTTAGTTTGACGTACAAAACTTTGTTAAAATTCGAAATTTCAAAACTGTACATTTTCAACTTTTGAGAACTATATTCTTGTTCAGAATTTTGCACTGATTCCAAATATATTATTTGTTAAACAATTACGCCATTATAACTCGAGAAATTCTTGTTTTAGTTTGACGTACAAAACTTTGTTAAAATTCGAAATTTCAAAACTGTACATTTTAAACTTTTGAGAACATTATTCTTGTTCAGAATTTTGCACTGATTCCAAATATACTTTTTGTGAAATGATTGCTCAACTATAACTCGAGTAATTCGTGTTTCAAGATTTCCTTTGTTTAATGTTGAAAATTTGAAACTGTAAAATAGATGTTTTGAATACAATATTCTTGTTCAGAATTTTTTACTGATTCCAAATATTCTATTTGTGAAACGATTACGCCATTATAACTCGAGAAATTCTTGTTTTAGTTTGACGTACAAAACTTTGTTAAAATTCGAAATTTCAAAACTGTACATTTTCAACTTTTGAGAACTATATTCTTGTTCAGAATTTTGCACTGATTCCAAATATATTATTTGTTAAACAATTACGCCATTATAACTCGAGAAATTCTTGTTTTAGTTTGACGTACAAAACTTTGTTAAAATTCGAAATTTCAAAACTGTACATTTTAAACTTTTGAGAACATTATTCTTGTTCAGAATTTTGCACTGATTCCAAATATACTTTTTGTGAAATGATTGCTCAACTATAACTCGAGTAATTCGTGTTTCAAGATTTCCTTTGTTTAAAGTTGAAAATTTGAAACTGTAAAATAGAAGTTTTGAATACAATATTCTTGTTCAGAATTTTGCACTGATTCCAAATATATTATTTGTTAAACAATTGCGCCATTATAACTCGAGAAATTCTTGTTTTAGTTTAACTCACAAAACTTTGTTAAAATTCGAAATTTCAAAACTGTACATTTTAAACTTTTGAGAACATTATTCTTGTTCAGAGTTTTTCACTGATTCCAAATATATTATTTGTGAAACGATTGCGCCATTATAACTCGAGAAATTCTTGTTTTAGTTTAACGTACACAACTTTGTTAAAATTTGAAATTTCAAAACTGTACATTTGAAACTTTTGAGAACATTAGTCTTGTTCAGAATTTTGCACTGATTCCAAATATACTATTTGTGAAATGATTCCTCAATTATAACTCGAGTAATTAGTGTTTCAAGATTTCCTTTGTTTAAAGTTGAAAATTTGAAACTGTAACATAGAAGTTTTGAATACAATATTCTTGTTCAGAATTTTTTACTGATTCCAAATATGCTATTT
Source organism: Haliclystus octoradiatus (assembly GCA_916610825.1). NCBI lineage: Eukaryota > Metazoa > Cnidaria > Staurozoa > Stauromedusae > Haliclystidae > Haliclystus > Haliclystus octoradiatus. The sequence goes on along the minus strand of CAKAJK010000009.1, from coordinate 33,753 downwards.
GTGAAACGATTACGCCCTTATAACTCGAGAAATTCTTGTTTTAGTTTGACGTACAAAACTTTGTTAAAATTCGAAATTTCAAAACTGTACATTTTCAACTTTTGAGAACTTTATTCTTGTTCAGAATTTTGCACTGATTCCAAATATATTATTTGTGAAACGATTGCGCCATTATATCTGGAGAACTTCTTGTTTTAGTTTAACGTACAAAACTTTGTTAAAATTCGAAATTTCAAAACTGTACATTTTAAACTTTTGAGAACATTAGTCTTGTTCAGAATTTGCACTGATTCAAAATATACTATTTGTGAAATGATTGCTCAACTATAACTCGAGTAATTAGTGTTTCAAGATTTCCTTTGTTTAAAGTTGAAAATTTGAAACTGTAAAATAGAAGTTTTGAATACAATATTCTTGTTCAGAATTTTTTACTGATTCCAAATATTCTATTTGTGAAACGATTACGCCATTATAACTCGAGAAATTCTTGTTTTAGTTTGACTTACAAAACTTTGTTAAAATTCGAAATTTCAAAACTGTACATTTTAAACTTTTGAGAACATTATTCTTGTTCAGAATTTTGCACTGATTCCAAATATACTTTTTGTGAAATGATTGCTCAACTATAACTCGAGTAATTCTTGTTTCAAGATTTCCTTTGTTTAAAGTTGAAAATTTGAAACTGTAAAATAGAAGTTTTGAATACAATATTCTTGTTCAGAATTTTTTACTGATTCCAAATATTCTATTTGTGAAACGATTACGCCATTATAACTCGAGAAATTCTTGTTTTAGTTTGACGTACAAAACTTTGTTAAAATTCGAAATTTCAAAACTGTACATTTTCAACTTTTGAGAACTATATTCTTGTTCAGAATTTTGCACTGATTCCAAATATATTATTTGTTAAACAATTACGCCATTATAACTCGAGAAATTCTTGTTTTAGTTTGACGTACAAAACTTTGTTAAAATTCGAAATTTCAAAACTGTACATTTTAAACTTTTGAGAACATTATTCTTGTTCATAATTTTGCACTGATTCCAAATATACTTTTTGTGAAATGATTGCTCAACTATAACTCGAGTAATTCGTGTTTCAAGATTTCCTTTGTTTAATGTTGAAAATTTGAAACTGTAAAATAGATGTTTTGAATACAATATTCTTGTTCAGAATTTTTCACTGATTCCAAATATACTACTTGTGAAACCATTACGTCATTATAACTCGCGAAATTGTTGTTTTAGTTTGACGTACAAAACTTTGTTAAAATTCGAAATTTCAAAACTGTGCATTTTAAACTTTTGAGAACATTATTCTTGTTCACAATTTTGCACTGATTCCAAATATACTATTTGTGAAATGATTGCTCAACTATAACTCGAGTAATTCGTGTTTCAAGATTTCCTTTGTTTAAAGTTGAAAATTTGAAACTGTAAAATAGAAGTTTTGAATACAATATTCTTGTTCAGAATTTTTTACTGATTCCAAATATTCTATTTGTGAAACGATTACGCCATTATAACTCGAGAAATTCTTGTTTTAGTTTGACGTACAAAACTTTGTTAAAATTCGAAATTTCAAAACTGTACATTTTAAACTTTTGAGAACATTAGTCTTGTTCAAAATTTTGCACTGATTCCAAATATACTATTTGTGAAATGATTTCTCAATTATAACTCGAGTAATTAGTGTTTCAAGATTTCCTTTGTTTAAAGTTGAAAATTTGAAACTGTAACATAGAAGTTTTGAATACAATATTCTTGTTCAGAATTTTTTACTGATTCCAAATATGCTATTTGTGAAACGATTACGCCCTTATAACTCGAGAAATTCTTGTTTTAGTTTGACGTACAAAACTTTGTTAAAATTCGAAATTTCAAAACTGTACATTTTAATCTTTTGAGAACATTATTCTTGTTCACAATTTTGCACTGATTCCAAATATACTATTTGTGAAATGATTCCTCAATTATAACTCGAGTAATTAGTGTTTCAAGATTTCCTTTGTTTAAAGTTGAAAATTTGAAACTGTAACATAGAAGTTTTGAATACAATATTCTTGTTCAGAATTTTTTACTGATTCCAAATATGCTATTTGTGAAACGATTACGCCCTTATAACTCGAGAAATTCTTGTTTTAGTTTGACGTACAAAACTTTGTTAAAATTCGAAATTTCAAAACTGTACATTTTCAACTTTTGAGAACTTTATTCTTGTTCAGAATTTTGCACTGATTCCAAATATATTATTTGTGAAACGATTGCGCCATTATATCTGGAGAACTTCTTGTTTTAGTTTAACGTACAAAACTTTGTTAAAATTCGAAATTTCAAAACTGTCCATTTTAAACTTTTGAGAACATTAGTCTTGTTCAGAATTTGCACTGATTCAAAATATACTATTTGTGAAATGATTGCTCAACTATAACTCGAGTAATTAGTGTTTCAAGATTTCCTTTGTTTAAAGTTGAAAATTTGAAACTGTAAAATAGAAGTTTTGAATACAATATTCTTGTTCAGAATTTTTTACTGATTCCAAATATTCTATTTGTGAAACGATTACGCCATTATAACTCGAGAAATTCTTGTTTTAGTTTGACTTACAAAACTTTGTTAAAATTCGAAATTTCAAAACTGTACATTTTAAACTTTTGAGAACATTATTCTTGTTCAGAATTTTGCACTGATTCCAAATATACTTTTTGTGAAATGATTGCTCAACTATAACTCGAGTAATTCTTGTTTCAAGATTTCCTTTGTTTAAAGTTGAAAATTTGAAACTGTAAAATAGAAGTTTTGAATACAATATTCTTGTTCAGAATTTTTTACTGATTCCAAATATTCTATTTGTGAAACGATTACGCCATTATAACTCGAGAAATTCTTGTTTTAGTTTGACGTACAAAACTTTGTTAAAATTCGAAATTTCAAAACTGTACATTTTCAACTTTTGAGAACTATATTCTTGTTCAGAATTTTGCACTGATTCCAAATATATTATTTGTTAAACAATTACGCCATTATAACTCGAGAAATTCTTGTTTTAGTTTGACGTACAAAACTTTGTTAAAATTCGAAATTTCAAAACTGTACATTTTAAACTTTTGAGAACATTATTCTTGTTCAGAATTTTGCACTGATTCCAAATATACTTTTTGTGAAATGATTGCTCAACTATAACTCGAGTAATTCGTGTTTCAAGATTTCCTTTGTTTAATGTTGAAAATTTGAAACTGTAAAATAGATGTTTTGAATACAATATTCTTGTTCAGAATTTTTCACTGATTCCAAATATACTACTTGTGAAACCATTACGTCATTATAACTCGCGAAATTGTTGTTTTACTTTGACGTACAAAACTTTGTTAAAATTCGAAATTTCAAAACTGTGCATTTTAAACTTTTGAGAACATTATTCTTGTTCACAATTTTGCACTGATTCCAAATATACTATTTGTGAAATGATTGCTCAACTATAACTCGAGTAATTCGTGTTTCAAGATTTCCTTTGTTTAAAGTTGAAAATTTGAAACTGTAAAATAGAAGTTTTGAATACAATATTCTTGTTCAGAATTTTTTACTGATTCCAAATATTCTATTTGTGAAACGATTACGCCATTATAACTCGAGAAATTCTTGTTTTAGTTTGACGTACAAAACTTTGTTAAAATTCGAAATTTCAAAACTGTACATTTTAAACTTTTGAGAACATTAGTCTTGTTCAGAGTTTTTCACTGATTCCAAATATATTATTTGTGAAACGATTGCGCCATTATAACTCGAGAAATTCTTGTTTTAGTTTAACGTACACAACTTTGTTAAAATTTGAAATTTCAAAACTGTACATTTGAAACTTTTGAGAACATTAGTCTTGTTCAGAATTTTGCACTGATTCCAAATATACTATTTGTGAAATGATTCCTCAATTATAACTCGAGTAATTAGTGTTTCAAGATTTCCTTTGTTTAAAGTTGAAAATTTGAAACTGTAACATAGAAGTTTTGAATACAATATTCTTGTTCAGAATTTTTTACTGATTCCAAATATGCTATTTGTGAAACGATTACGCCCTTATAACTCGAGAAATTCTTGTTTTAGTTTGACGTACAAAACTTTGTTAAAATTCGAAATTTCAAAACTGTACATTTTCAACTTTTGAGAACTTTATTCTTGTTCAGAATTTTGCACTGATTCCAAATATATTATTTGTGAAACGATTGCGCCATTATATCTGGAGAACTTCTTGTTTTAGTTTAACGTACAAAACTTTGTTAAAATTCGAAATTTCAAAACTGTACATTTTAAACTTTTGAGAACATTAGTCTTGTTCAGAATTTGCACTGATTCAAAATATACTATTTGTGAAATGATTGCTCAACTATAACTCGAGTAATTAGTGTTTCAAGATTTCCTTTGTTTAAAGTTGAAAATTTGAAACTGTAAAATAGAAGTTTTGAATACAATATTCTTGTTCAGAATTTTTTACTGATTCCAAATATTCTATTTGTGAAACGATTACGCCATTATAACTCGAGAAATTCTTGTTTTAGTTTGACTTACAAAACTTTGTTAAAATTCGAAATTTCAAAACTGTACATTTTAAACTTTTGAGAACATTATTCTTGTTCAGAATTTTGCACTGATTCCAAATATACTTTTTGTGAAATGATTGCTCAACTATAACTCGAGTAATTCTTGTTTCAAGATTTCCTTTGTTTAAAGTTGAAAATTTGAAACTGTAAAATAGAAGTTTTGAATACAATATTCTTGTTCAGAATTTTTTACTGATTCCAAATATTCTATTTGTGAAACGATTACGCCATTATAACTCGAGAAATTCTTGTTTTAGTTTGACGTACAAAACTTTGTTAAAATTCGAAATTTCAAAACTGTACATTTTCAACTTTTGAGAACTATATTCTTGTTCAGAATTTTGCACTGATTCCAAATATATTATTTGTTAAACAATTACGCCATTATAACTCGAGAAATTCTTGTTTTAGTTTGACGTACAAAACTTTGTTAAAATTCGAAATTTCAAAACTGTACATTTTAAACTTTTGAGAACATTATTCTTGTTCAGAATTTTGCACTGATTCCAAATATACTTTTTGTGAAATGATTGCTCAACTATAACTCGAGTAATTCGTGTTTCAAGATTTCCTTTGTTTAATGTTGAAAATTTGAAACTGTAAAATAGATGTTTTGAATACAATATTCTTGTTCAGAATTTTTCACTGATTCCAAATATACTACTTGTGAAACCATTACGTCATTATAACTCGCGAAATTGTTGTTTTAGTTTGACGTACAAAACTTTGTTAAAATTCGAAATTTCAAAACTGTGCATTTTAAACTTTTGAGAACATTATTCTTGTTCACAATTTTGCACTGATTCCAAATATACTATTTGTGAAATGATTGCTCAACTATAACTCGAGTAATTCGTGTTTCAAGATTTCCTTTGTTTAAAGTTGAAAATTTGAAACTGTAAAATAGAAGTTTTGAATACAATATTCTTGTTCAGAATTTTTTACTGATTCCAAATATTCTATTTGTGAAACGATTACGCCATTATAACTCGAGAAATTCTTGTTTTAGTTTGACGTACAAAACTTTGTTAAAATTCGAAATTTCAAAACTGTACATTTTAAACTTTTGAGAACATTAGTCTTGTTCAAAATTTTGCACTGATTCCAAATATACTATTTGTGAAATGATTTCTCAATTATAACTCGAGTAATTAGTGTTTCAAGATTTCCTTTGTTTAAAGTTGAAAATTTGAAACTGTAACATAGAAGTTTTGAATACAATATTCTTGTTCAGAATTTTTTACTGATTCCAAATATGCTATTTGTGAAACGATTACGCCCTTATAACTCGAGAAATTCTTGTTTTAGTTTGACGTACAAAACTTTGTTAAAATTCGAAATTTCAAAACTGTACATTTTAATCTTTTGAGAACATTATTCTTGTTCACAATTTTGCACTGATTCCAAATATACTATTTGTGAAATGATTCCTCAATTATAACTCGAGTAATTAGTGTTTCAAGATTTCCTTTGTTTAAAGTTGAAAATTTGAAACTGTAACATAGAAGTTTTGAATACAATATTCTTGTTCAGAATTTTTTACTGATTCCAAATATGCTATTTGTGAAACGATTACGCCCTTATAACTCGAGAAATTCTTGTTTTAGTTTGACGTACAAAACTTTGTTAAAATTCGAAATTTCAAAACTGTACATTTTCAACTTTTGAGAACTTTATTCTTGTTCAGAATTTTGCACTGATTCCAAATATATTATTTGTGAAACGATTGCGCCATTATATCTGGAGAACTTCTTGTTTTAGTTTAACGTACAAAACTTTGTTAAAATTCGAAATTTCAAAACTGTACATTTTAAACTTTTGAGAACATTAGTCTTGTTCAGAATTTGCACTGATTCAAAATATACTATTTGTGAAATGATTGCTCAACTATAACTCGAGTAATTAGTGTTTCAAGATTTCCTTTGTTTAAAGTTGAAAATTTGAAACTGTAAAATAGAAGTTTTGAATACAATATTCTTGTTCAGAATTTTTTACTGATTCCAAATATTCTATTTGTGAAACGATTACGCCATTATAACTCGAGAAATTCTTGTTTTAGTTTGACTTACAAAACTTTGTTAAAATTCGAAATTTCAAAACTGTACATTTTAAACTTTTGAGAACATTATTCTTGTTCAGAATTTTGCACTGATTCCAAATATACTTTTTGTGAAATGATTGCTCAACTATAACTCGAGTAATTCTTGGTTCAAGATTTCCTTTGTTTAAAGTTGAAAATTTGAAACTGTAAAATAGAAGTTTTGAATACAATATTCTTGTTCAGAATTTTTTACTGATTCCAAATATTCTATTTGTGAAACGATTACGCCATTATAACTCGAGAAATTCTTGTTTTAGTTTGACGTACAAAACTTTGTTAAAATTCGAAATTTCAAAACTGTACATTTTCAACTTTTGAGAACTATATTCTTGTTCAGAATTTTGCACTGATTCCAAATATATTATTTGTTAAACAATTACGCCATTATAACTCGAGAAATTCTTGTTTTAGTTTGACGTACAAAACTTTGTTAAAATTCGAAATTTCAAAACTGTACATTTTAAACTTTTGAGAACATTATTCTTGTTCAGAATTTTGCACTGATTCCAAATATACTTTTTGTGAAATGATTGCTCAACTATAACTCGAGTAATTCGTGTTTCAAGATTTCCTTTGTTTAATGTTGAAAATTTGAAACTGTAAAATAGATGTTTTGAATACAATATTCTTGTTCAGAATTTTTCACTGATTCCAAATATACTACTTGTGAAACCATTACGTCATTATAACTCGCGAAATTGTTGTTTTACTTTGACGTACAAAACTTTGTTAAAATTCGAAATTTCAAAACTGTGCATTTTAAACTTTTGAGAACATTATTCTTGTTCACAATTTTGCACTGATTCCAAATATACTATTTGTGAAATGATTGCTCAACTATAACTCGAGTAATTCGTGTTTGAAGATTTCCTTTGTTTAAAGTTGAAAATTTGAAACTGTAAAATAGAAGTTTTGAATACAATATTCTTGTTCAGAATTTTTTACTGATTCCAAATATTCTATTTGTGAAACGATTACGCCATTATAACTCGAGAAATTCTTGTTTTAGTTTGACGTACAAAACTTTGTTAAAATTCGAAATTTCAAAACTGTACATTTTAAACTTTTGAGAACATTAGTCTTGTTCAAAATTTTGCACTGATTCCAAATATACTATTTGTGAAATGATTTCTCAATTATAACTCGAGTAATTAGTGTTTCAAGATTTCCTTTGTTTAAAGTTGAAAATTTGAAACTGTAACATAGAAGTTTTGAATACAATATTCTTGTTCAGAATTTTTTACTGATTCCAAATATGCTATTTGTGAAACGATTACGCCCTTATAACTCGAGAAATTCTTGTTTTAGTTTGACGTACAAAACTTTGTTAAAATTCGAAATTTCAAAACTGTACATTTTAATCTTTTGAGAACATTATTCTTGTTCACAATTTTGCACTGATTCCAAATATACTATTTGTGAAATGATTCCTCAATTATAACTCGAGTAATTAGTGTTTCAAGATTTCCTTTGTTTAAAGTTGAAAATTTGAAACTGTAACATAGAAGTTTTGAATACAATATTCTTGTTCAGAATTTTTTACTGATTCCAAATATGCTATTTGTGAAACGATTACGCCCTTATAACTCGAGAAATTCTTGTTTTAGTTTGACGTACAAAACTTTGTTAAAATTCGAAATTTCAAAACTGTACATTTTCAACTTTTGAGAACTTTATTCTTGTTCAGAATTTTGCACTGATTCCAAATATATTATTTGTGAAACGATTGCGCCATTATATCTGGAGAACTTCTTGTTTTAGTTTAACGTACAAAACTTTGTTAAAATTCGAAATTTCAAAACTGTACATTTTAAACTTTTGAGAACATTAGTCTTGTTCAGAATTTGCACTGATTCAAAATATACTATTTGTGAAATGATTGCTCAACTATAACTCGAGTAATTAGTGTTTCAAGATTTCCTTTGTTTAAAGTTGAAAATTTGAAACTGTAAAATAGAAGTTTTGAATACAATATTCTTGTTCAGAATTTTTTACTGATTCCAAATATTCTATTTGTGAAACGATTACGCCATTATAACTCGAGAAATTCTTGTTTTAGTTTGACTTACAAAACTTTGTTAAAATTCGAAATTTCAAAACTGTACATTTTCAACTTTTGAGAACTTTATTCTTGTTCAGAATTTTGCACTGATTCCAAATATATTATTTGTTAAACAATTACGCCATTATAACTCGAGAAATTCTTGTTTTAGTTTGACGTACAAAACTTTGTTAAAATTCGAAATTTCAAAACTGTACATTTTAAACTTTTGAGAACATTATTCTTGTTCAGAATTTTGCACTGATTCCAAATATACTTTTTGTGAAATGATTGCTCAACTATAACTCCAGTAATTCTTGTTTCAATATTTCCTTTGTTTAAAGTTGAAAATTTGAAACTGTAAAATAGAAGTTTTGAATACAATATTCTTGTTCAGAATTTTTTACTGATTCCAAATATTCTATTTGTGAAACGATTACGCCATTATAACTCGAGAAATTCTTGTTTTAGTTTGACGTACAAAACTTTGTTAAAATTCGAAATTTCAAAACTGTACATTTTCAACTTTTGAGAACTATATTCTTGTTCAGAATTTTGCACTGATTCCAAATATATTATTTGTTAAACAATTACGCCATTATAACTCGAGAAATTCTTGTTTTAGTTTGACGTACAAAACTTTGTTAAAATTCGAAATTTCAAAACTGTACATTTTAAACTTTTGAGAACATTATTCTTGTTCACAATTTTGCACTGATTCCAAATATACTATTTGTGAAATGATTGCTCAACTATAACTCGAGTAATTCGTGTTTCAAGATTTCCTTTGTTTAAAGTTGAAAATTTGAAACTGTAAAATAGAAGTTTTGAATACAATATTCTTGTTCAGAATTTTTTACTGATTCCAAATATTCTATTTGTGAAACGATTACGCCATTATAACTCGAGAAATTCTTGTTTTAGTTTGACGTACAAAACTTTGTTAAAATTCGAAATTTCAAAACTGTACATTTTAAACTTTTGAGAACATTAGTCTTGTTCAAAATTTTGCACTGATTCCAAATATACTATTTGTGAAATGATTTCTCAATTATAACTCGAGTAATTAGTGTTTCAAGATTTCCTTTGTTTAAAGTTGAAAATTTGAAACTGTAACATAGAAGTTTTGAATACAATATTCTTGTTCAGAATTTTTTACTGATTCCAAATATGCTATTTGTGAAACGATTACGCCCTTATAACTCGAGAAATTCTTGTTTTAGTTTGACGTACAAAACTTTGTTAAAATTCGAAATTTCAAAACTGTACATTTTAATCTTTTGAGAACATTATTCTTGTTCACAATTTTGCACTGATTCCAAATATACTATTTGTGAAATGATTCCTCAATTATAACTCGAGTAATTAGTGTTTCAAGATTTCCTTTGTTTAAAGTTGAAAATTTGAAACTGTAACATAGAAGTTTTGAATACAATATTCTTGTTCAGAATTTTTTACTGATTCCAAATATGCTATTTGTGAAACGATTACGCCCTTATAACTCGAGAAATTCTTGTTTTAGTTTGACGTACAAAACTTTGTTAAAATTCGAAATTTCAAAACTGTACATTTTCAACTTTTGAGAACTTTATTCTTGTTCAGAATTTTGCACTGATTCCAAATATATTATTTGTGAAACGATTGCGCCATTATATCTGGAGAACTTCTTGTTTTAGTTTAACGTACAAAACTTTGTTAAAATTCGAAATTTCAAAACTGTACATTTTAAACTTTTGAGAACATTAGTCTTGTTCAGAATTTGCACTGATTCAAAATATACTATTTGTGAAATGATTGCTCAACTATAACTCGAGTAATTAGTGTTTCAAGATTTCCTTTGTTTAAAGTTGAAAATTTGAAACTGTAAAATAGAAGTTTTGAATACAATATTCTTGTTCAGAATTTTTTACTGATTCCAAATATTCTATTTGTGAAACGATTACGCCATTATAACTCGAGAAATTCTTGTTTTAGTTTGACTTACAAAACTTTGTTAAAATTCGAAATTTCAAAACTGTACATTTTCAACTTTTGAGAACTTTATTCTTGTTCAGAATTTTGCACTGATTCCAAATATATTATTTGTTAAACAATTACGCCATTATAACTCGAGAAATTCTTGTTTTAGTTTGACGTACAAAACTTTGTTAAAATTCGAAATTTCAAAACTGTACATTTTAAACTTTTGAGAACATTATTCTTGTTCAGAATTTTGCACTGATTCCAAATATACTTTTTGTGAAATGATTGCTCAACTATAACTCCAGTAATTCTTGTTTCAATATTTCCTTTGTTTAAAGTTGAAAATTTGAAACTGTAAAATAGAAGTTTTGAATACAATATTCTTGTTCAGAATTTTTTACTGATTCCAAATATTCTATTTGTGAAACGATTACGCCATTATAACTCGAGAAATTCTTGTTTTAGTTTGACGTACAAAACTTTGTTAAAATTCGAAATTTCAAAACTGTACATTTTCAACTTTTGAGAACTTTATTCTTGTTCAGAATTTTGCACTGATTCCAAATATATTATTTGTTAAACAATTACGCCATTATAACTCGAGAAATTCTTGTTTTAGTTTGACGTACAAAACTTTGTTAAAATTCGAAATTTCAAAACTGTACATTTTAAACTTTTGAGAACATTATTCTTGTTCAGAATTTTGCACTGATTCCAAATATACTTTTTGTGAAATGATTGCTCAACTATAACTCGAGTAATTCGTGTTTCAAGATTTCCTTTGTTTAATGTTGAAAATTTGAAACTGTAAAATAGATGTTTTGAATACAATATTCTTGTTCAGAATTTTTCACTGATTCCAAATATACTATTTGTGAAACCATTACGTCATTATAACTCGCGAAATTGTTGTTTTAGTTTGACGTACAAAACTTTGTTAAAATTCGAAATTTCAAAACTGTGCATTTTAAACTTTTGAGAACATTATTCTTGTTCACAATTTTGCACTGATTCCAAATATATTATTTGTGAAATGATTGCTCAACTATAACTCGAGTAATTCGTGTTTCAAGATTTCCTTTGTTTAAAGTTGAAAATTTGAAACTGTAAAATAGAAGTTTTGAATACAATATTCTTGTTCAGAATTTTTTACTGATTCCAAATATTCTATTTGTGAAACGATTACGCCATTATAACTCGAGAAATTCTTGTTTTAGTTTGACGTACAAAACTTTGTTAAAATTCGAAATTTCAAAACTGTACATTTTAAACTTTTGAGAACATTAGTCTTGTTCAAAATTTTGCACTGATTCCAAATATACTATTTGTGAAATGATTTCTCAATTATAACTCGAGTAATTAGTGTTTCAAGATTTCCTTTGTTTAAAGTTGAAAATTTGAAACTGTAACATAGAAGTTTTGAATACAATATTCTTGTTCAGAATTTTTTACTGATTCCAAATATGCTATTTGTGAAACGATTACGCCCTTATAACTCGAGAAATTCTTGTTTTAGTTTGACGTACAAAACTTTGTTAAAATTCGAAATTTCAAAACTGTACATTTTAAACTTTTGAGAACATTATTCTTGTTCAGAATTTTGCACTGATTCCAAATATACTTTTTGTGAAATGATTGCTCAACTATAACTCCAGTAATTCTTGTTTCAATATTTCCTTTGTTTAAAGTTGAAAATTTGAAACTGTAAAATAGAAGTTTTGAATACAATATTCTTGTTCAGAATTTTTTACTGATTCCAAATATTCTATTTGTGAAACGATTACGCCATTATAACTCGAGAAATTCTTGTTTTAGTTTGACGTACAAAACTTTGTTAAAATTCGAAATTTCAAAACTGTACATTTTCAACTTTTGAGAACTATATTCTTGTTAAGAATTTTGCACTGATTCCAAATATATTATTTGTTAAACAATTACGCCATTATAACTCGAGAAATTCTTGTTTTAGTTTGACGTACAAAACTTTGTTAAAATTCGAAATTTCAAAACTGTACATTTTAAACTTTTGAGAACATTATTCTTGTTCAGAATTTTGCACTGATTCCAAATATACTTTTTGTGAAATGATTGCTCAACTATAACTCGAGTAATTCGTGTTTCAAGATTTCCTTTGTTTAATGTTGAAAATTTGAAACTGTAAAATAGATGTTTTGAATACAATATTCTTGTTCAGAATTTTTCACTGATTCCAAATATACTATTTGTGAAACCATTACGTCATTATAACTCGCGAAATTGTTGTTTTAGTTTGACGTACAAAACTTTGTTAAAATTCGAAATTTCAAAACTGTGCATTTTAAACTTTTGAGAACATTATTCTTGTTCACAATTTTGCACTGATTCCAAATATATTATTTGTGAAATGATTGCTCAACTATAACTCGAGTAATTCGTGTTTCAAGATTTCCTTTGTTTAAAGTTGAAAATTTGAAACTGTAAAATAGAAGTTTTGAATACAATATTCTTGTTCAGAATTTTTCACTGATTCCAAATATACTATTTGTGAAACGATTACGCCATTATAACTCGAGAAATTCTTGTTTTAGTTTGACGTACAAAACTTTGTTAAAATTCGAAATTTCAAAACTGTACATTTTAAACTTTTGAGAACATTAGTCTTGTTCAAAATTTTGCACTGATTCCAAATATACTATTTGTGAAATGATTTCTCAATTATAACTCGAGTAATTAGTGTTTCAAGATTTCCTTTGTTTAAAGTTGAAAATTTGAAACTGTAACATAGAAGTTTTGAATACAATATTCTTGTTCAGAATTTTTTACTGATTCCAAATATGCTATTTGTGAAACGATTACGCCCTTATAACTCGAGAAATTCTTGTTTTAGTTTGACGTACAAAACTTTGTTAAAATTCGAAATTTCAAAACTGTACATTTTCAACTTTTGAGAACTTTATTCTTGTTCAGAATTTTGCACTGATTCCAAATATATTATTTGTGAAACGATTGCGCCATTATAACTGGAGAACTTCTTGTTTTAGTTTAACCTACAAAACTTTGTTAAAATTCGAAATTTCAAAACTGTACATTTTAAACTTTTGAGAACATTAGTCTTGTTCAGAATTTTGCACTGATTCCAAATATACTATTTGTGAAATGATTCCTCAATTATAACTCGAGTAATTAGTGTTTCAAGATTTCCTTTGTTTAATGTTGAAAATTTGAAACTGTAACATAGAAGTTTTGAATACAATATTCTTGTTCAGAATTTTTTACTGATTCCAAATATGCTATTTGTGAAACGATTACGCCCTTATAACTCGAGAAATTCTTGTTTTAGTTTGACGTACAAAACTTTGTTAAAATTCGAAATTTCAAAACTGTACATTTTCAACTTTTGAGAACTTTATTCTTGTTCAGAATTTTGCACTGATTCCAAATATATTATTTGTGAAACGATTGCGCCATTATAACTGGAGAACTTCTTGTTTTAGTTTAACGTACAAAACTTTGTTAAAATTCGAAATTTCAAAACTGTACATTTTAAACTTTTGAGAACATTAGTCTTGTTCAGAATTTGCACTGATTCAAAATATACTATTTGTGAAATGATTGCTCAACTATAACTCGAGTAATTAGTGTTTCAAGATTTCCTTTGTTTAAAGTTGAAAATTTGAAACTGTAAAATAGAAGTTTTGAATACAATATTCTTGTTCAGAATTTTTTACTGATTCCAAATATTCTATTTGTGAAACGATTACGCCATTATAACTCGAGAAATTCTTGTTTTAGTTTGACTTACAAAACTTTGTTAAAATTCGAAATTTCAAAACTGTACATTTTCAACTTTTGAGAACTTTATTCTTGTTCAGAATTTTGCACTGATTCCAAATATATTATTTGTTAAACAATTACGCCATTATAACTCGAGCAATTCTTGTTTTAGTTTGACGTACAAAACTTTGTTAAAATTCGAAATTTCAAAACTGTACATTTTAAACTTTTGAGAACATTATTCTTGTTCAGAATTTTGCACTGATTCCAAATATACTTTTTGTGAAATGATTGCTCAACTATAACTCCAGTAATTCTTGTTTCAATATTTCCTTTGTTTAAAGTTGAAAATTTGAAACTGTAAAATAGAAGTTTTGAATACAATATTCTTGTTCAGAATTTTTTACTGATTCCAAATATTCTATTTGTGAAACGATTACGCCATTATAACTCGAGAAATTCTTGTTTTAGTTTGACGTACAAAACTTTGTTAAAATTCGAAATTTCAAAACTGTACATTTTCAACTTTTGAGAACTATATTCTTGTTCAGAATTTTGCACTGATTCCAAATATATTATTTGTTAAACAATTACGCCATTATAACTCGAGAAATTCTTGTTTTAGTTTGACGTACAAAACTTTGTTAAAATTCGAAATTTCAAAACTGTACATTTTAAACTTTTGAGAACATTATTCTTGTTCAGAATTTTGCACTGATTCCAAATATACTTTTTGTGAAATGATTGCTCAACTATAACTCGAGTAATTCGTGTTTCAAGATTTCCTTTGTTTAATGTTGAAAATTTGAAACTGTAAAATAGATGTTTTGAATACAATATTCTTGTTCAGAATTTTTCACTGATTCCAAATATACTATTTGTGAAACCATTACGTCATTATAACTCGCGAAATTGTTGTTTTAGTTTGACGTACAAAACTTTGTTAAAATTCGAAATTTCAAAACTGTGCATTTTAAACTTTTGAGAACATTATTCTTGTTCAGAATTTTGCACTGATTCCAAATATACTATTTGTGAAATGATTCCTCAATTATAACTCGAGTAATTAGTGTTTCAAGATTTCCTTTGTTTAATGTTGAAAATTTGAAACTGTAACATAGAAGTTTTGAATACAATATTCTTGTTCAGAATTTTTTACTGATTCCAAATATGCTATTTGTGAAACGATTACGCCCTTATAACTCGAGAAATTCTTGTTTTAGTTTGACGTACAAAACTTTGTTAAAATTCGAAATTTCAAAACTGTACATTTTCAACTTTTGAGAACTTTATTCTTGTTCAGAAGTTTGCACTGATTCCAAATATATTATTTGTGAAACGATTGCGCCATTATAACTGGAGAACTTCTTGTTTTAGTTTAACGTACAAAACTTTGTTAAAATTCGAAATTTCAAAACTGTACATTTTAAACTTTTGAGAACATTAGTCTTGTTCAGAATTTGCACTGATTCCAAATATACTATTTGTGAAATGATTGCTCAACTATAACTCGAGTAATTAGTGTTTCAAGATTTCCTTTGTTTAAAGTTGAAAATTTGAAACTGTAAAATAGAAGTTTTGAATACAATATTCTTGTTCAGAATTTTTTACTGATTCCAAATATTCTATTTGTGAAACGATTACGCCATTATAACTCGAGAAATTCTTGTTTTAGTTTGACTTACAAAACTTTGTTAAAATTCGAAATTTCAAAACTGTACATTTTCAACTTTTGAGAACTTTATTCTTGTTCAGAATTTTGCACTGATTCCAAATATATTATTTGTTAAACAATTACGCCATTATAACTCGAGAAATTCTTGTTTTAGTTTGACGTACAAAACTTTGTTAAAATTCGAAATTTCAAAACTGTACATTTTAAACTTTTGAGAACATTATTCTTGTTCAGAATTTTGCACTGATTCCAAATATACTTTTTGTGAAATGATTGCTCAACTATAACTCGAGTAATTCTTGTTTCAAGATTTCCTTTGTTTAAAGTTGAAAATTTGAAACTGTAAAATAGAAGTTTTGAATACAATATTCTTGTTCAGAATTTTTTACTGATTCCAAATATTCTATTTGTGAAACGATTACGCCATTATAACTCGAGAAATTCTTGTTTTAGTTTGACGTACAAAACTTTGTTAAAATTCGAAATTTCAAAACTGTACATTTTCAACTTTTGAGAACTATATTCTTGTTCAGAATTTTGCACTGATTCCAAATATATTATTTGTTAAACAATTACGCCATTATAACTCGAGAAATTCTTGTTTTAGTTTGACGTACAAAACTTTGTTAAAATTCGAAATTTCAAAACTGTACATTTTAAACTTTTGAGAACATTATTCTTGTTCAGAATTTTGCACTGATTCCAAATATACTTTTTGTGAAATGATTGCTCAACTATAACTCGAGTAATTCGTGTTTCAAGATTTCCTTTGTTTAAAGTTGAAAATTTGAAACTGTAAAATAGAAGTTTTGAATGCAATATTCTTGTTCAGAATTTTGCACTGATTCCAAATATATTATTTGTTAAACAATTGCGCCATTATAACTCGAGAAATTCTTGTTTTAGTTTAACTCACAAAACTTTGTTAAAATTCGAAATTTCAAAACTGTACATTTTAAACTTTTGAGAACATTATTCTTGTTCAGAGTTTTTCACTGATTCCAAATATATTATTTGTGAAACGATTGCGCCATTATAACTCGAGAAATTCTTGTTTTAGTTTAACGTACACAACTTTGTTAAAATTTGAAATTTCAAAACTGTACATTTGAAACTTTTGAGAACATTAGTCTTGTTCAGAATTTTGCACTGATTCCAAATATACTATTTGTGAAATGATTCCTCAATTATAACTCGAGTAATTAGTGTTTCAAGATTTCCTTTGTTTAAAGTTGAAAATTTGAAACTGTAACATAGAAGTTTTGAATACAATATTCTTGTTCAGAATTTTTTACTGATTCCAAATATGCTATTTGTGAAACGATTACGCCCTTATAACTCGAGAAATTCTTGTTTTAGTTTGACGTACAAAACTTTGTTAAAATTCGAAATTTCAAAACTGTACATTTTCAACTTTTGAGAACTTTATTCTTGTTCAGAATTTTGCACTGATTTCAAATATATTATTTGTGAAACGATTGCGCCATTATATCTGGAGAACTTCTTGTTTTAGTTTAACGTACAAAACTTTGTTAAAATTCGAAATTTCAAAACTGTACATTTTAAACTTTTGAGAACATTAGTCTTGTTCAGAATTTGCACTGATTCAAAATATACTATTTGTGAAATGATTGCTCAACTATAACTCGAGTAATTAGTGTTTCAAGATTTCCTTTGTTTAAAGTTGAAAATTTGAAACTGTAAAATAGAAGTTTTGAATACAATATTCTTGTTCAGAATTTTTTACTGATTCCAAATATGCTATTTGTGAAACGATTACGCCCTTATAACTCGAGAAATTCTTGTTTTAGTTTGACGTACAAAACTTTGTTAAAATTCGAAATTTCAAAACTGTACATTTTCAACTTTTGAGAACTTTATTCTTGTTTAGAATTTTGCACTGATTCCAAATATATTATTTGTTAAACGATTGCGCCATTATAACTCGAGAAATTCTTGTTTTAGTTTGACGTACAAAACTTTGTTAAAATTCGAAATTTCAAAACTGTACATTTTCAACTTTTGAGAACTTTATTCTTGTTCAGAATTTTGCACTGATTCCAAATATATTATTTGTGAAACGATTGCGCCATTATAACTGGAGAACTTCTTGTTTTAGTTTAACGTACAAAACTTTGTTAAAATTCGAAATTTCAAAACTGTACATTTTAAACTTTTGAGAACATTAGTCTTGTTCAGAATTTGCACTGATTCCAAATATACTATTTGTGAAATGATTGCTCAACTATAACTCGAGTAATTAGTGTTTCAAGATTTCCTTTGTTTAAAGTTGAAAATTTGAAACTGTAAAATAGAAGTTTTGAATACAATATTCTTGTTCAGAATTTTTTACTGATTCCAAATATTCTATTTGTGAAACGATTACGCCATTATAACTCGAGAAATTCTTGTTTTAGTTTGACTTACAAAACTTTGTTAAAATTCGAAATTTCAAAACTGTACATTTTCAACTTTTGAGAACTTTATTCTTGTTCAGAATTTTGCACTGATTCCAAATATATTATTTGTTAAACAATTACGCCATTATAACTCGAGAAATTCTTGTTTTAGTTTGACGTACAAAACTTTGTTAAAATTCGAAATTTCAAAACTGTACATTTTAAACTTTTGAGAACATTATTCTTGTTCAGAATTTTGCACTGATTCCAAATATACTTTTTGTGAAATGATTGCTCAACTATAACTCGAGTAATTCTTGTTTCAAGATTTCCTTTGTTTAAAGTTGAAAATTTGAAACTGTAAAATAGAAGTTTTGAATACAATATTCTTGTTCAGAATTTTTTACTGATTCCAAATATTCTATTTGTGAAACGATTACGCCATTATAACTCGAGAAATTCTTGTTTTAGTTTGACGTACAAAACTTTGTTAAAATTCGAATTTTCAAAACTGTACATTTTCAACTTTTGAGAACTATATTCTTGTTCAGAATTTTGCACTGATTCCAAATATATTATTTGTTAAACAATTACGCCATTATAACTCGAGAAATTCTTGTTTTAGTTTGACGTACAAAACTTTGTTAAAATTCGAAATTTCAAAACTGTACATTTTAAACTTTTGAGAACATTATTCTTGTTCAGAATTTTGCACTGATTCCAAATATACTTTTTGTGAAATGATTGCTCAACTATAACTCGAGTAATTCGTGTTTCAAGATTTCCTTTGTTTAAAGTTGAAAATTTGAAACTGTAAAATAGAAGTTTTGAATACAATATTCTTGTTCAGAATTTTGCACTGATTCCAAATATATTATTTGTTAAACAATTACGCCCTTATAACTCGAGAAATTCTTGTTTTAGTTTGACGTACAAAACTTTGTTAAAATTCGAAATTTCAAAACTGTACATTTTCAACTTTTGAGAACTTTATTCTTGTTTAGAATTTTGCACTGATTCCAAATATATTATTTGTTAAACGATTGCGCCATTATAACTCGAGAAATTCTTGTTTTAGTTTAACGTACACAACTTTGTTAAATTCGAAATTTCAAAACTGTACATTTTAAACTTTTGAGAACATTAGTCTTGTTCAGAATTTTGCACTGATTCCAAATATACTATTTGTGAAATGATTCCTCAATTATAACTCGAGTAATTAGTGTTTCAAGATTTTCTTTGTTTAAAGTTGAAAATTTGAAACTGTAACATAGAAGTTTTGAATACAATATTATTGTTCAGAATTTTTTACTGATTCCAAATATGCTATTTGTGAAACGATTACGCCCTTATAACTCGAGAAATTCTTGTTTTAGTTTGACGTACAAAACTTTGTTAAAATTCGAAATTTCAAAACTGTACATTTTCAACTTTTGAGAACTTTATTCTTGTTCAGAATTTTGCACTGATTCCAAATATATTATTTGTGAAACGATTGCGCCATTATAACTGGAGAACTTCTTGTTTTAGTTTAACTTACAAAACTTTGTTAAAATTCGAAATTTCAAAACTGTACATTTTAAACTTTTGAGAACATTAGTCTTGTTCAGAATTTGCACTGATTCCAAATATACTATTTGTGAAATGATTGCTCAACTATAACTCGAGTAATTAGTGTTTCAAGATTTCCTTTGTTTAAAGTTGAAAATTTGAAACTGTAAAATAGAAGTTTTGAATACAATATTCTTGTTCAGAATTTTTTACTGATTCCAAATATGCTATTTGTGAAACGATTACGCCCTTATAACTCGAGAAATTCTTGTTTTAGTTTGACGTACAAAACTTTGTTAAAATTCGAAATTTCAAAACTGTACATTTTCAACTTTTGAGAACTTTATTCTTGTTCACAATTTTGCACTGATTCCAAATATTTTATTTGTGAAACGATTGCGCCATTATAACTGGAGAACTTCTTGTTTTAGTTTAACGTACAAAACTTTGTTAAAATTCGAAATTTCAAAACTGTACATTTTAAACTTTTGAGAACATTAGTCTTGTTCAGAATTTGCACTGATTCCAAATATACTATTTGTGAAATGATTGCTCAACTATAACTCGAGTAATTAGTGTTTCAAGATTTCCTTTGTTTAAAGTTGAAAATTTGAAACTGTAAAATAGAAGTTTTGAATACAATATTCTTGTTCAGAATTTTTTACTGATTCCAAATATTCTATTTGTGAAACGATTACGCCATTATAACTCGAGAAATTCTTGTTTTAGTTTGACTTACAAAACTTTGTTAAAATTCGAAATTTCAAAACTGTACATTTTCAACTTTTGAGAACTTTATTCTTGTTCAGAATTTTGCACTGATTCCAAATATATTATTTGTTAAACAATTACGCCATTATAACTCGAGAAATTCTTGTTTTAGTTTGACGTACAAAACTTTGTTAAAATTCGAAATTTCAAAACTGTACATTTTAAACTTTTGAGAACATTATTCTTGTTCAGAATTTTGCACTGATTCCAAATATACTTTTTGTGAAATGATTGCTCAACTATAACTCGAGTAATTCTTGTTTCAAGATTTCCTTTGTTTAAAGTTGAAAATTTGAAACTGTAAAATAGAAGTTTTGAATACAATATTCTTGTTCAGAATTTTTTACTGATTCCAAATATTCTATTTGTGAAACGATTACGCCATTATAACTCGAGAAATTCTTGTTTTAGTTTGACGTACAAAACTTTGTTAAAATTCGAATTTTCAAAACTGTACATTTTCAACTTTTGAGAACTATATTCTTGTTCAGAATTTTGCACTGATTCCAAATATATTATTTGTTAAACAATTACGCCATTATAACTCGAGAAATTCTTGTTTTAGTTTGACGTACAAAACTTTGTTAAAATTCGAAATTTCAAAACTGTACATTTTAAACTTTTGAGAACATTATTCTTGTTCAGAATTTTGCACTGATTCCAAATATACTTTTTGTGAAATGATTGCTCAACTATAACTCGAGTAATTCGTGTTTCAAGATTTCCTTTGTTTAAAGTTGAAAATTTGAAACTGTAAAATAGAAGTTTTGAATACAATATTCTTGTTCAGAATTTTGCACTGATTCCAAATATATTATTTGTTAAACAATTGCGCCATTATAACTCGAGAAATTCTTGTTTTAGTTTAACTCACAAAACTTTGTTAAAATTCGAAATTTCAAAACTGTACATTTTAAACTTTTGAGAACATTATTCTTGTTCAGAGTTTTTCACTGATTCCAAATATATTATTTGTGAAACGATTGCGCCATTATAACTCGAGAAATTCTTGTTTTAGTTTAACGTACACAACTTTGTTAAAATTTGAAATTTCAAAACTGTACATTTTAAACTTTTGAGAACATTAGTCTTGTTCAGAATTTTGCACTGATTCCAAATATACTATTTGTGAAATGATTCCTCAATTATAACTCGAGTAATTAGTGTTTCAAGATTTCCTTTGTTTAAAGTTGAAAATTTGAAACTGTAACATAGAAGTTTTGAATACAATATTCTTGTTCAGAATTTTTTACTGATTCCAAATATGCTATTTGTGAAACGATTACGCCCTTATAACTCGAGAAATTCTTGTTTTAGTTTGACGTACAAAACTTTGTTAAAATTCGAAATTTCAAAACTGTACATTTTCAACTTTTGAGAACTTTATTCTTGTTCAGAATTTTGCACTGATTCCAAATATATTATTTGTTAAACGATTGCGCCATTATAACTCGAGAAATTCTTGTTTTAGTTTAACGTACACAACTTTGTTAAATTCGAAATTTCAAAACTGTACATTTTAAACTTTTGAGAACATTAGTCTTGTTCAGAATTTTGCACTGATTCCAAATATACTATTTGTGAAATGATTCCTCAATTATAACTCGAGTAATTAGTGTTTCAAGATTTTCTTTGTTTAAAGTTGAAAATTTGAAACTGTAACATAGAAGTTTTGAATACAATATTATTGTTCAGAATTTTTTACTGATTCCAAATATGCTATTTGTGAAACGATTACGCCCTTATAACTCGAGAAATTCTTGTTTTAGTTTGACGTACAAAACTTTGTTAAAATTCGAAATTTCAAAACTGTACATTTTCAACTTTTGAGAACTTTATTCTTGTTCAGAATTTTGCACTGATTCCAAATATATTATTTGTGAAACGATTGCGCCATTATAACTGGAGAACTTCTTGTTTTAGTTTAACGTACAAAACTTTGTTAAAATTCGAAATTTCAAAACTGTACATTTTAAACTTTTGAGAACATTAGTCTTGTTCAGAATTTGCACTGATTCCAAATATACTATTTGTGAAATGATTGCTCAACTATAACTCGAGTAATTAGTGTTTCAAGATTTCCTTTGTTTAAAGTTGAAAATTTGAAACTGTAAAATAGAAGTTTTGAATACAATATTCTTGTTCAGAATTTTTTACTGATTCCAAATATGCTATTTGTGAAACGATTACGCCCTTATAACTCGAGAAATTCTTGTTTTAGTTTGACGTACAAAACTTTGTTAAAATTCGAAATTTCAAAACTGTACATTTTCAACTTTTGAGAACTTTATTCTTGTTCACAATTTTGCACTGATTCCAAATATATTATTTGTTAAACAATTACGCCATTATAACTCGAGAAATTCTTGTTTTAGTTTGACGTACAAAACTTTGTTAAAATTCGAAATTTCAAAACTGTACATTTTAAACTTTTGAGAACATTATTCTTGTTCAGAATTTTGCACTGATTCCAAATATACTTTTTGTGAAATGATTGCTCAACTATAACTCGAGTAATTCGTGTTTCAAGATTTCCTTTGTTTAAAGTTGAAAATTTGAAACTGTAAAATAGAAGTTTTGAATACAATATTCTTGTTCAGAATTTTGCACTGATTCCAAATATATTATTTGTTAAACAATTGCGCCATTATAACTCGAGAAATTCTTGTTTTAGTTTAACTCACAAAACTTTGTTAAAATTCGAAATTTCAAAACTGTACATTTTAAACTTTTGAGAACATTATTCTTGTTCAGAGTTTTTCACTGATTCCAAATATATTATTTGTGAAACGATTGCGCCATTATAACTCGAGAAATTCTTGTTTTAGTTTAACGTACACAACTTTGTTAAAATTTGAAATTTCAAAACTGTACATTTTAAACTTTTGAGAACATTAGTCTTGTTCAGAATTTTGCACTGATTCCAAATATACTATTTGTGAAATGATTCCTCAATTATAACTCGAGTAATTAGTGTTTCAAGATTTCCTTTGTTTAAAGTTGAAAATTTGAAACTGTAACATAGAAGTTTTGAATACAATATTCTTGTTCAGAATTTTTTACTGATTCCAAATATGCTATTTGTGAAACGATTACGCCCTTATAACTCGAGAAATTCTTGTTTTAGTTTGACGTACAAAACTTTGTTAAAATTCGAAATTTCAAAACTGTACATTTTCAACTTTTGAGAACTTTATTCTTGTTCACAATTTTGCACTGATTCCAAATATTTTATTTGTGAAACGATTGCGCCATTATAACTGGAGAACTTCTTGTTTTAGTTTAACGTACAAAACTTTGTTAAAATTCGAAATTTCAAAACTGTACATTTTAAACTTTTGAGAACATTAGTCTTGTTCAGAATTTGCACTGATTCCAAATATACTATTTGTGAAATGATTGCTCAACTATAACTCGAGTAATTAGTGTTTCAAGATTTCCTTTGTTTAAAGTTGAAAATTTGAAACTGTAAAATAGAAGTTTTGAATACAATATTCTTGTTCAGAATTTTTTACTGATTCCAAATATTCTATTTGTGAAACGATTACGCCATTATAACTCGAGAAATTCTTGTTTTAGTTTGACTTACAAAACTTTGTTAAAATTCGAAATTTCAAAACTGTACATTTTCAACTTTTGAGAACTTTATTCTTGTTCAGAATTTTGCACTGATTCCAAATATATTATTTGTTAAACAATTACGCCATTATAACTCGAGAAATTCTTGTTTTAGTTTGACGTACAAAACTTTGTTAAAATTCGAAATTTCAAAACTGTACATTTTAAACTTTTGAGAACATTATTCTTGTTCAGAATTTTGCACTGATTCCAAATATACTTTTTGTGAAATGATTGCTCAACTATAACTCGAGTAATTCTTGTTTCAAGATTTCCTTTGTTTAAAGTTGAAAATTTGAAACTGTAAAATAGAAGTTTTGAATACAATATTCTTGTTCAGAATTTTTTACTGATTCCAAATATTCTATTTGTGAAACGATTACGCCATTATAACTCGAGAAATTCTTGTTTTAGTTTGACGTACAAAACTTTGTTAAAATTCGAATTTTCAAAACTGTACATTTTCAACTTTTGAGAACTATATTCTTGTTCAGAATTTTGCACTGATTCCAAATATATTATTTGTTAAACAATTACGCCATTATAACTCGAGAAATTCTTGTTTTAGTTTGACGTACAAAACTTTGTTAAAATTCGAAATTTCAAAACTGTACATTTTAAACTTTTGAGAACATTATTCTTGTTCAGAATTTTGCACTGATTCCAAATATACTTTTTGTGAAATGATTGCTCAACTATAACTCGAGTAATTCGTGTTTCAAGATTTCCTTTGTTTAAAGTTGAAAATTTGAAACTGTAAAATAGAAGTTTTGAATACAATATTCTTGTTCAGAATTTTGCACTGATTCCAAATATATTATTTGTTAAACAATTGCGCCATTATAACTCGAGAAATTCTTGTTTTAGTTTAACTCACAAAACTTTGTTAAAATTCGAAATTTCAAAACTGTACATTTTAAACTTTTGAGAACATTATTCTTGTTCAGAGTTTTTCACTGATTCCAAATATATTATTTGTGAAACGATTGCGCCATTATAACTCGAGAAATTCTTGTTTTAGTTTAACGTACACAACTTTGTTAAAATTTGAAATTTCAAAACTGTACATTTTAAACTTTTGAGAACATTAGTCTTGTTCAGAATTTTGCACTGATTCCAAATATACTATTTGTGAAATGATTCCTCAATTATAACTCGAGTAATTAGTGTTTCAAGATTTCCTTTGTTTAAAGTTGAAAATTTGAAACTGTAACATAGAAGTTTTGAATACAATATTCTTGTTCAGAATTTTTTACTGATTCCAAATATGCTATTTGTGAAACGATTACGCCCTTATAACTCGAGAAATTCTTGTTTTAGTTTGACGTACAAAACTTTGTTAAAATTCGAAATTTCAAAACTGTACATTTTCAACTTTTGAGAACTTTATTCTTGTTCAGAATTTTGCACTGATTCCAAATATATTATTTGTTAAACGATTGCGCCATTATAACTCGAGAAATTCTTGTTTTAGTTTAACGTACACAACTTTGTTAAATTCGAAATTTCAAAACTGTACATTTTAAACTTTTGAGAACATTAGTCTTGTTCAGAATTTTGCACTGATTCCAAATATACTATTTGTGAAATGATTCCTCAATTATAACTCGAGTAATTAGTGTTTCAAGATTTTCTTTGTTTAAAGTTGAAAATTTGAAACTGTAACATAGAAGTTTTGAATACAATATTATTGTTCAGAATTTTTTACTGATTCCAAATATGCTATTTGTGAAACGATTACGCCCTTATAACTCGAGAAATTCTTGTTTTAGTTTGACGTACAAAACTTTGTTAAAATTCGAAATTTCAAAACTGTACATTTTCAACTTTTGAGAACTTTATTCTTGTTCAGAATTTTGCACTGATTCCAAATATATTATTTGTGAAACGATTGCGCCATTATAACTGGAGAACTTCTTGTTTTAGTTTAACGTACAAAACTTTGTTAAAATTCGAAATTTCAAAACTGTACATTTTAAACTTTTGAGAACATTAGTCTTGTTCAGAATTTGCACTGATTCCAAATATACTATTTGTGAAATGATTGCTCAACTATAACTCGAGTAATTAGTGTTTCAAGATTTCCTTTGTTTAAAGTTGAAAATTTGAAACTGTAAAATAGAAGTTTTGAATACAATATTCTTGTTCAGAATTTTTTACTGATTCCAAATATGCTATTTGTGAAACGATTACGCCCTTATAACTCGAGAAATTCTTGTTTTAGTTTGACGTACAAAACTTTGTTAAAATTCGAAATTTCAAAACTGTACATTTTCAACTTTTGAGAACTTTATTCTTGTTCACAATTTTGCACTGATTCCAAATATATTATTTGTTAAACAATTACGCCATTATAACTCGAGAAATTCTTGTTTTAGTTTGACGTACAAAACTTTGTTAAAATTCGAAATTTCAAAACTGTACATTTTAAACTTTTGAGAACATTATTCTTGTTCAGAATTTTGCACTGATTCCAAATATACTTTTTGTGAAATGATTGCTCAACTATAACTCGAGTAATTCGTGTTTCAAGATTTCCTTTGTTTAAAGTTGAAAATTTGAAACTGTAAAATAGAAGTTTTGAATACAATATTCTTGTTCAGAATTTTGCACTGATTCCAAATATATTATTTGTTAAACAATTGCGCCATTATAACTCGAGAAATTCTTGTTTTAGTTTAACTCACAAAACTTTGTTAAAATTCGAAATTTCAAAACTGTACATTTTAAACTTTTGAGAACATTATTCTTGTTCAGAGTTTTTCACTGATTCCAAATATATTATTTGTGAAACGATTGCGCCATTATAACTCGAGAAATTCTTGTTTTAGTTTAACGTACACAACTTTGTTAAAATTTGAAATTTCAAAACTGTACATTTTAAACTTTTGAGAACATTAGTCTTGTTCAGAATTTTGCACTGATTCCAAATATACTATTTGTGAAATGATTCCTCAATTATAACTCGAGTAATTAGTGTTTCAAGATTTCCTTTGTTTAAAGTTGAAAATTTGAAACTGTAACATAGAAGTTTTGAATACAATATTCTTGTTCAGAATTTTTCACTGATTCCAAATATGCTATTTGTGAAACGATTACGCCCTTATAACTCGAGAAATTCTTGTTTTAGTTTGACGTACAAAACTTTGTTAAAATTCGAAATTTCAAAACTGTACATTTTCAACTTTTGAGAACTTTATTCTTGTTCAGAATTTTGCACTGATTCCAAATATATTATTTGTGAAACGATTGCGCCATTATATCTGGAGAACTTCTTGTTTTAGTTTAACGTACAAAACTTTGTTAAAATTCGAAATTTCAAAACTGTACATTTTAAACTTTTGAGAACATTAGTCTTGTTCAGAATTTGCACTGATTCAAAATATACTATTTGTGAAATGATTGCTCAACTATAACTCGAGTAATTAGTGTTTCAAGATTTCCTTTGTTTAAAGTTGAAAATTTGAAACTGTAAAATAGAAGTTTTGAATACAATATTCTTGTTCAGAATTTTTTACTGATTCCAAATATGCTATTTGTGAAACGATTACGCCCTTATAACTCGAGAAATTCTTGTTTTAGTTTGACGTACAAAACTTTGTTAAAATTCGAAATTTCAAAACTGTACATTTTCAACTTTTGAGAACTTTATTCTTGTTTAGAATTTTGCACTGATTCCAAATATATTATTTGTTAAACGATTGCGCCATTATAACTCGAGAAATTCTTGTTTTAGTTTAACGTACACAACTTTGTTAAATTCGAAATTTCAAAACTGTACATTTTAAACTTTTGAGAACATTAGTCTTGTTCAGAATTTTGCACTGATTCCAAATATACTATTTGTGAAATGATTCCTCAATTATAACTCGAGTAATTAGTGTTTCAAGATTTTCTTTGTTTAAAGTTGAAAATTTGAAACTGTAACATAGAAGTTTTGAATACAATATTATTGTTCAGAATTTTTTACTGATTCCAAATATGCTATTTGTGAAACGATTACGCCCTTATAACTCGAGAAATTCTTGTTTTAGTTTGACGTACAAAACTTTGTTAAAATTCGAAATTTCAAAACTGTACATTTTCAACTTTTGAGAACTTTATTCTTGTTCAGAATTTTGCACTGATTCCAAATATATTATTTGTGAAACGATTGCGCCATTATAACTGGAGAACTTCTTGTTTTAGTTTAACGTACAAAACTTTGTTAAAATTCGAAATTTCAAAACTGTACATTTTAAACTTTTGAGAACATTAGTCTTGTTCAGAATTTGCACTGATTCCAAATATACTATTTGTGAAATGATTGCTCAACTATAACTCGAGTAATTAGTGTTTCAAGATTTCCTTTGTTTAAAGTTGAAAATTTGAAACTGTAAAATAGAAGTTTTGAATACAATATTCTTGTTCAGAATTTTTTACTGATTCCAAATATGCTATTTGTGAAACGATTACGACCTTATAACTCGAGAAATTCTTGTTTTAGTTTGACGTACAAAACTTTGTTAAAATTCGAAATTTCAAAACTGTACATTTTCAACTTTTGAGAACTTTATTCTTGTTCACAATTTTGCACTGATTCCAAATATTTTATTTGTGAAACGATTGCGCCATTATAACTGGAGAACTTCTTGTTTTAGTTTAACGTACAAAACTTTGTTAAAATTCGAAATTTCAAAACTGTACATTTTAAACTTTTGAGAACATTAGTCTTGTTCAGAATTTGCACTGATTCCAAATATACTATTTGTGAAATGATTGCTCAACTATAACTCGAGTAATTAGTGTTTCAAGATTTCCTATGTTTAAAGTTGAAAATTTGAAACTGTAAAATAGAAGTTTTGAATACAATATTCTTGTTCAGAATTTTGCACTGATTCCAAATATATTATTTGTTAAACAATTGCGCCATTATAACTCGAGAAATTTTTGTTTTAGTTTAACTCACAAATCTTTGTTAAAATTCGAAATTTCAAAACTGTACATTTTAAACTTTTGAGAACATTATTCTTGTTCAGAGTTTTTCACTGATTCCAAATATATTATTTGTGAAACGATTGCGCCATTATAACTCGAGAAATTCTTGTTTTAGTTTAACGTACACAACTTTGTTAAAATTTGAAATTTCAAAACTGTACATTTTAAACTTTTGAGAACATTAGTCTTGTTCAGAATTTTGCACTGATTCCAAATATACTATTTGTGAAATGATTCCTCAATTATAACTCGAGTAATTAGTGTTTCAAGATTTCCTTTGTTTAAAGTTGAAAATTTGAAACTGTAAAATAGAAGTTTTGAATACAATATTCTTGTTCAGAATTTTGCACTGATTCCAAATATATTATTTGTTAAACAATTGCGCCATTATAACTCGAGAAATTCTTGTTTTAGTTTAACTCACAAATCTTTGTTAAAATTC
The DNA here is from genome assembly GCA_916610825.1 of Haliclystus octoradiatus. Taxonomy (NCBI): domain Eukaryota; kingdom Metazoa; phylum Cnidaria; class Staurozoa; order Stauromedusae; family Haliclystidae; genus Haliclystus; species Haliclystus octoradiatus. The sequence goes on along the minus strand of CAKAJK010000009.1, from coordinate 3,868 downwards.
GAAATTTCAAAACTGTACATTTTAAACTTTTGAGAACATTATTCTTGTTCAGAGTTTTTCACTGATTCCAAATATATTATTTGTGAAACGATTGCGCCATTATAACTCGAGAAATTCTTGTTTTAGTTTAACGTACACAACTTTGTTAAAATTTGAAATTTCAAAACTGTACATTTTAAACTTTTGAGAACATTAGTCTTGTTCAGAATTTTGCACTGATTTCAAATATACTATTTGTGAAATGATTCCTCAATTATAACTCGAGTAATTAGTGTTTCAAGATTTCCTTTGTTTAAAGTTGAAAATTTGAAACTGTAACATAGAAGTTTTGAATACAATATTCTTGTTCAGAATTTTTTACTGATTCCAAATATGCTATTTGTGAAACGATTACGCCCTTATAACTCGAGAAATTCTTGTTTTAGTTTGACGTACAAAACTTTGTTAAAATTCGAAATTTCAAAACTGTACATTTTCAACTTTTGAGAACTTTATTCTTGTTCAGAATTTTGCACTGATTCCAAATATATTATTTGTGAAACGATTGCGCCATTATAACTGGAGAACTTCTTGTTTTAGTTTAACTTACAAAACTTTGTTAAAATTCGAAATTTCAAAACTGTACATTTTAAACTTTTGAGAACATTAGTCTTGTTCAGAATTTGCACTGATTCAAAATATACTATTTGTGAAATGATTGCTCAACTATAACTCGAGTAATTCTTGTTTCAAGATTTCCTTTGTTTAAAGTTGAAAATTTGAAACTGTAAAATAGAAGTTTTGAATACAATATTCTTGTTCAGAATTTTTTACTGATTCCAAATATTCTATTTGTGAAACGATTACGCCATTATAACTCGAGAAATTCTTGTTTTAGTTTGACGTACAAAACTTTGTTAAAATTCGAAATTTCAAAACTGTACATTTTCAACTTTTGAGAACTATATTCTTGTTCAGAATTTTGCACTGATTCCAAATATATTATTTGTGAAACGATTGCGCCATTATAACTGGAGAACTTCTTGTTTTAGTTTAACTTACAAAACTTTGTTAAAATTCGAAATTTCAAAACTGTACATTTTAAACTTTTGAGAACATTAGTCTTGTTCAGAATTTGCACTGATTCAAAATATACTATTTGTGAAATGATTGCTCAACTATAACTCGAGTAATTCTTGTTTCAAGATTTCCTTTGTTTAAAGTTGAAAATTTGAAACTGTAAAATAGAAGTTTTGAATACAATATTCTTGTTCAGAATTTTTTACTGATTCCAAATATTCTATTTGTGAAACGATTACGCCATTATAACTCGAGAAATTCTTGTTTTAGTTTGACGTACAAAACTTTGTTAAAATTCGAAATTTCAAAACTGTACATTTTCAACTTTTGAGAACTATATTCTTGTTCAGAATTTTGCACTGATTCCAAATATATTATTTGTTAAACAATTACGCCATTATAACTCGAGAAATTCTTGTTTTAGTTTGACGTACAAAACTTTGTTAAAATTCGAAATTTCAAAACTGTACATTTTAAACTTTTGAGAACATTATTCTTGTTCAGAATTTTGCACTGATTCCAAATATACTTTTTGTGAAATGATTGCTCAACTATAACTCGAGTAATTCGTGTTTCAAGATTTCCTTTGTTTAAAGTTGAAAATTTGAAACTGTAAAATAGAAGTTTTGAATACAATATTCTTGTTCAGAATTTTGCACTGATTCCAAATATATTATTTGTTAAACAATTGCGCCATTATAACTCGAGAAATTCTTGTTTTAGTTTAACTCACAAAACTTTGTTAAAATTCGAAATTTCAAAACTGTACATTTTAAACTTTTGAGAACATTATTCTTGTTCAGAGTTTTTCACTGATTCCAAATATATTATTTGTGAAACGATTGCGCCATTATAACTCGAGAAATTCTTGTTTTAGTTTAACGTACACAACTTTGTTAAAATTTGAAATTTCAAAACTGTACATTTTAAACTTTTGAGAACATTAGTCTTGTTCAGAATTTTGCACTGATTCCAAATATACTATTTGTGAAATGATTCCTCAATTATAACTCGAGTAATTAGTGTTTCAAGATTTCCTTTGTTTAAAGTTGAAAATTTGAAACTGTAACATAGAAGTTTTGAATACAATATTCTTGTTCAGAATTTTTTACTGATTCCAAATATGCTATTTGTGAAACGATTACGCCCTTATAACTCGAGAAATTCTTGTTTTAGTTTGACGTACAAAACTTTGTTAAAATTCGAAATTTCAAAACTGTACATTTTCAACTTTTGAGAACTTTATTCTTGTTCAGAATTTTGCACTGATTCCAAATATATTATTTGTGAAACGATTGCGCCATTATAACTGGAGAACTTCTTGTTTTAGTTTAACTTACAAAACTTTGTTAAAATTCGAAATTTCAAAACTGTACATTTTAAACTTTTGAGAACATTAGTCTTGTTCAGAATTTGCACTGATTCAAAATATACTATTTGTGAAATGATTGCTCAACTATAACTCGAGTAATTCTTGTTTCAAGATTTCCTTTGTTTAAAGTTGAAAATTTGAAACTGTAAAATAGAAGTTTTGAATACAATATTCTTGTTCAGAATTTTTTACTGATTCCAAATATTCTATTTGTGAAACGATTACGCCATTATAACTCGAGAAATTCTTGTTTTAGTTTGACGTACAAAACTTTGTTAAAATTCGAAATTTCAAAACTGTACATTTTCAACTTTTGAGAACTATATTCTTGTTCAGAATTTTGCACTGATTCCAAATATATTATTTGTTAAACAATTACGCCATTATAACTCGAGAAATTCTTGTTTTAGTTTGACGTACAAAACTTTGTTAAAATTCGAAATTTCAAAACTGTACATTTTAAACTTTTGAGAACATTATTCTTGTTCAGAATTTTGCACTGATTCCAAATATACTTTTTGTGAAATGATTGCTCAACTATAACTCGAGTAATTCGTGTTTCAAGATTTCCTTTGTTTAAAGTTGAAAATTTGAAACTGTAAAATAGAAGTTTTGAATACAATATTCTTGTTCAGAATTTTGCACTGATTCCAAATATATTATTTGTTAAACAATTGCGCCATTATAACTCGAGAAATTCTTGTTTTAGTTTAACTCACAAAACTTTGTTAAAATTCGAAATTTCAAAACTGTACATTTTAAACTTTTGAGAACATTATTCTTGTTCAGAGTTTTTCACTGATTCCAAATATATTATTTGTGAAACGATTGCGCCATTATAACTCGAGAAATTCTTGTTTTAGTTTAACGTACACAACTTTGTTAAAATTTGAAATTTCAAAACTGTACATTTTAAACTTTTGAGAACATTAGTCTTGTTCAGAATTTTGCACTGATTCCAAATATACTATTTGTGAAATGATTCCTCAATTATAACTCGAGTAATTAGTGTTTCAAGATTTCCTTTATTTAAAGTTGAAAATTTGAAACTGTAACATAGAAGTTTTGAATACAATATTCTTGTTCAGAATTTTTTACTGATTCCAAATATGCTATTTGTGAAACGATTACGCCCTTATAACTCGAGAAATTCTTGTTTTAGTTTGACGTACAAAACTTTGTTAAAATTCGAAATTTCAAAACTGTACATTTTCAACTTTTGAGAACTTTATTCTTGTTCAGAATTTTGCACTGATTCCAAATATATTATTTGTGAAACGATTGCGCCATTATATCTGGAGAACTTCTTGTTTTAGTTTAACGTACAAAACTTTGTTAAAATTCGAAATTTCAAAACTGTACATTTTAAACTTTTGAGAACATTAGTCTTGTTCAGAATTTGCACTGATTCAAAATATACTATTTGTGAAATGATTG